>WOXC01009059.1:0-92170 GCA_011680675.1 Gymnobelideus leadbeateri
ATTCAGACTCCACAATTCTTTCTCTGGATGTGGATAGCATTTTACATCATGATTCTTTTGGAATTGTCTTGGATCATTGTATTGCTGAGAAGAGCTAAGTCAATCATCCCACAACATTGATCATCACACAACATTGCTGTTACTGTGGACAATGCTCTCCTGGTTTTGCTAGGTTTTTCTGAAATCCACCTGCTCATCATTTATGATAGCCCGATAGTATTCCATTACATTCATAAACTGCAATTTATTCAATTATTCTACAGTTGGTGCGCTCCTCTCAGTTTTCCAGTTCTTTGTCACCACAAAGAGAACTGCTATAGATTTTTTGTATATGTAGGTCTTTCCCCCTTTTTAGGATATCTTTGGGATACATATTTAATCAAAGTGTATGCAGTTTTATAGCCCTTTGGGCATAGTTCCAAATTGCTCTTCAGAATGATTGGTTCAATTCAAAATTCTACCAACAATTCATTAGTGTCCCAATTTTACCGCATCTTCTTTAACATTTATCATTTTCCTTTTCTATAATAGTCAATCTGATAGGAATGAGGTGGTAGCTCAGAATTGTTTGAATTTAATCTCTAATTATTTTTAGAGCATTTTATATGACTATAGATAGCATTAATTTCATCATCTGAAAACTGTCTGTTCATATCCTTTGACCATTTATCATTTGCCAAATTGTATTCTTCTAAATTTGTCTCAGTTCAACTATATATTTTAGAAATGAGGCTTTTATCAGAAACACTGACTGTTAAAATTGTATCCCATCTTTCTGCTTTTCTTCTAATCTTGGTTGCATTGGTTTTGTTTATGCAAAAGCCTTTCAATTTAATGTAGTCAAAATATTCATTTTGTATTTTATAATGGTCTCTATCTCTTGTTTGGTCATAAATTCTTCCCCCTTTCTATTGCTCTAACAGGTAAATATTCCTTGCTTTCCTAATTTCCTTATGGTATCAACCTTCTAAATCATATACCCATTTTGATCTTATCTTGGTATGTGGTGTGAGGTGTTGGTCTATGCCTAGTTTCTGCCATATTATTTTTTGTCAAATATTGAGTTTTTGTCAAATAGAGAGTTATTATCGCAGAAACTGGAGTCTTTGGATTTATCAAAGAGTAGTTTAGTACAGTCATTTAGTACTGTGTCTTGTGTACCTAATCTATTCCACTGGTCCACTGATCTATTTCTTTTTTTTTTTTTTTTTTTTTTTTTAGTATTTATATATATTTTGAAACATTTAATGTTACGACCTCGAATTTCAGATCCATTTCCTTCCTCCCTTGTCACACATTCCTTCTTGGGATATAAGTAATTCATTATATGTTGTACATGTCTAGCTATGCAAACATTATCATAGTAGATATATTGTACAAGGCTGCTTATAATTCCCTCCCACTCATCCCACCTCCCACCTGGTCCATTCCCTACATGATCCTGTCCCTCTTCTATAGTGGGTACTTCCAACCTCCCCTCACCCCAAGGATGCCCTCCTCTCATCCCCCTTGCCCCTATCCTGCTGCAGGTTGAGATATCCCATTTAGTATGTATGTCATTTTCTCCCTGAACCAAATTCAATGTGAATGTGGTTTTGCCTTTTTAGCCTTCCTTATTCTCCCCCTCCTTTGCACCCACTTCCCCTACATGAGATAGTTTACCCTACCATGTCTCTCCCCATCTCCTCTTGCCACTTTCCTCTCTCACCTCATAATTTCATCCCTTGAGTACTCTCCCTTCCCAACAAAATCAACCTATGCCCTCTATCCATATATAACTGTAACCATATACACACACATTCACATATGTATTCATATGACCACACCCCTTCTTCCATTATTTTCATAGTGAGAAAGATATCATCAGTCACAGTTATTGCTTTTCCATATAGGAATGTAAATAGTTCAACTTTGATAAGTTCCTTTTGATTTCTTTTCCCTGATTACCTTCTCAGGCATCTCTTACTTCTTGCGTCTGGATGTCAAATTTTCTATTCAACTCTGGTTTTTTCCTCAAGAATGCTTGAAAGTCCTCTATTCCACTGAATGACCATATTTTCCCCTGAAACAAAATACTCAGTTTTGCTGGGTAGGTGACCCTTGGGTTCATTCCCAGTTCTTTTGCCCTCTGGAATATCATATTCCATGCCCTTCGATCCCTCAGTGTAGAAGCTGCCAGGTCCTGGGCTATTCTGATTGTGTTTCCACAATATTGAAATTGTTTCTTCCTGGCTGCTTGTAGTATTTTCTCCTTGATCTGGGGATTCTGGAACCTGGCTATAATATTCCTGGGAGTTTTCTTTTTGGGATCTTTTTCAGGAGGTGATCGGTGGATTCTTTCAACCTCTATTTTGCCCTCTGGATCTAAAACATCAGGGCAGTTTTCCTTGAGAATTTCTTGAAGGGTGATTTCTAGGTTCTTTCCTTGATCATGGCTTTCAGGTAGTCCAATAATTTTTAAATTGTCTCTCCTGGATCTATTTTCCAGGTCAGTGGTTTTTCCCATGAGATATTTCACATTGCCTTCTAATCTTTCATTTGTTTGGATCTGCTTAACAGCATCTTGATTTCTCATAAAGTCATTAGCTTCCATTTGCTCCAGTCTAACTCTGAAGGAATGAATCTCCTCAGTGAACTTTTGAGATTCTTTTTCCATCTGGCAAATTCGACTTTTTAAGGCATTCTTCTCCTCATTGCCCTTTTGGGCCTCCTTTGCCATTTGAGTTAGTCTATTTTTTAAGGTGTTGTTTTCCTCAGTCAGGCTGTTGACCCTCATTTCATACTTTTCCTGCATCCTTCTCATTTCTCTTTCTAATTTTTCCTCCACTTCTCTTATTTGATTTTTAAAGTCCTTCTTAAGGTCCTCTATGGCCTGCAACCCACTCATGTTTTCCCCTGGGGCTTTTGGAGCAGGACTTCTGACCTCACAGTCCTTTTCCCGCTCTATGCCCCCAAAATAGGAGTCTAGGGTTGCATTTTTCTGTTTCCTTTGCCTTGGCATGTTGCCACTTAATTGCTTGACTTTTGGGCTTGTTGCCACACTATGGCTTTAAGGCCAGATAGAGGAATTTTCGTCCCGAACGTGTGGGGGGCAACTTCCGTTTCTGGCAAGCTGTAAACCCACCCACAACTTCCACCCTAGATCACAATCCAGATCCAGGGAGGTTAAAGCAAGAGCGATTACCCCCCAAGACTGATCGCTGGATCTCCCCACGATTTGTAGGCTGGGAGCCGGAAATGCCTCTGAAAACTACACAATGGCGTGTCTCCTCAGCGGCTTCTAGCCCCCAGGGGAGGGAGCTGACGCATTCCCCAAATACAGGTCCCAAAGTCCATAGGACACTAACCTCTTACTTTGTCCTAGGCAAGTCTATGTTGATAATTCTGGGGTCGCCACAGTTCCTGGTGTTCTGGGGTTCCTCCAGCCGGCTGCTGGCCCTGCCGCCCTGGGGCTAAAACCTCGCTCACGTGGACCTGGGCTCGGCTCAGCTCCTGCGCTCTGCGTGCTGCCAGGTCCCAGACCTCTGTGCTGGTCCTTCCTGCAAGGCTGCTGGGCTGTCCTCAGCGGGAGGTTAGCTTCTCTGTGTCGTTCTGTGGGTGCTGAGGCTCCAGAAGTTGTTCAGAGTCCCCTTTTACATAGTTTGTGGGGAATCTGGGGGCAGAGAGGCTTGGAGGAGCTGATTCTACTCTGCCATCTTGGCTCCGCCCCCGACACCAAACATTTAAATAAAATTCTATTAAAAATGCCAACATCCTATGTCTATGAAAGAATCCTGGGCTTGGAGTCAGGAAGGCCTGAGTTCAAATGTTATTTCAGATGCTAGCTTTGTCACCCTGGGCAAGTCATTTGACTTCTGTTTCTTCATATGTAAAACAGGGATAATATTAGCACCTACTTCCCAAAATTGTTGTGAAGATTAAATAAGCTAATTGTTGTAAAGTGCTTAGCACAGTGACTAGTATACAGTAGGTGCTCTATACAAGTTGCAGTGAAGAATGAAATACAACAGTCTTCAACGAACTGAAATTGAATATCATACAGAGAATAACAGAGAAGGGCATTGTGGGTGTGAGGCAATGAGAAACTTTGAAAAAGAATGGAGCAGATGATGTCACTAGAGAGACAATAACAGGAAGATGGGCTGGTCATGTGGTAAAGAAGAAGGATGACAGGTGAAAAGCCCATGTGCCCCCCTGGTATCAGGGAAGAAATTGGGAGAAAACAAAGAAAGCCTCTAGCCTAGTCAGTGGACTTCTGTGTTGAACATGAACCAGAAAGGCATACAATGACTCCAATACACATAAATACACACACATATATGCACACATGGACATGTGTACATACGTATATGTATGTATATGCACATGTATATATTATTATAGAGAACATTCACATCAGTTCATAGACTCATTGGAGTATTTTGCTAAACAGCTGACACACTTTTAGGCTATTATTGTGCTTATTGTAGTCAATGACAACTACCTCCCTTAACTAAGGAAAGTGGAGGCTTCAGTAATACAACGTACTTCTGAGACTCATACAATCCAGTATTGCACTTGGGAAGCTGCTTTTTAATACCACTATAATTGAGGACACTAGGACCTTACATGACCCCAAACTCATTAGACTAGTGGGCAAATCTCGACAATGACTTCAGTTCTCCTTAAATAGGAATTAAAAGCAAAGACTATTGATCTCTCATTTAGGGGGCATGCCAAGTCGAGTGTCTCTGCCAATACACATGGCTTACTCAGAGAAAGGATTTACTGTTCCTTAACGCCACCCATTTCTTCATGCCTTTCATGTTGATACCCGTAATAGCAATGAGAGCCTGATCTCATTCTGCCTTATCCATGCTCTCAGGGAAGCAATGATTTAATCATTGAGTAACATTGGAAGTGCTCATTAATTCAAGCTTAATTAATGCAGAATGAACAATTAAACTTTTCTAGGGGGTAGATGATGGTCACAAGAATGCCATATATTCATTAAGATCCTCGCTATTGAAATGAATACAAATGAACATTAATGATGTATAGCTTGCTGTGCCTTCCCAACTGGACAGCCAGAAGGAAAGAGACTTTCCTGTAGATCTTTGGAAATGAAGTGGCTTGGAAACCACTTTTTATGGTCTGGTAGGTTGGGAGAAGATAGAGAAAATAAGAGCTTTGTAATAAGCCTAGCAATCTTAAAAGTTGATGGAGTTGTTTTCATTTTGTACTTACAGGTAATTCATAATGCCTCAACAAGATGGATGGGGGGTGGGGGTGGCAAACAAACAAAAAACCCATCCCTAATTTGATATGCTTGAGTGACAATCAAAGAGCTAATTTTCTAAATACTCTATAACCCAAAGTGAACTATTTGCTGTTTCTTTTAGAATACATTACATCTTCCACCTTTTCACAAGCATGTGAAATTTGTGGACAGCTTTCCCTCATCTCTAACTTCTGAAATCTCTAGCTCCCTTAAAGGTTCATTTCAGGTGCTACCTCCTACCTAAAATCGCTCTTGATTCTTCTAGGGGTTAGGCCTCCTCCACAATACATTTTATATATCATGTAACCAACAAATATTTATCAGAAACCTACTCCGTACCAGGCTCTGTGATTAGCACATATGAGTTCTGTGTATTGTTTTTAATTGTCTGTGCACATGTTAAATCCTCAGTAGAATGCAAGGTCTTTGAGAGCAACCATCATTTTCTTTTCATCACAGGTTCTCTGGTGCCTAGTATTGTGCCTTGCACATAGTAGGTTCTTTCTAAATGCTTGTTAAATTGAATGGACTTCTGTTCCAAATAGGATTCGAGAATATTCCTGGTACTTAATGTTGAAAAATCTATGAATTCAAGGCTGCTCAGATTTCGCATTTCCTGGACTCTAATAATGGATTCCTTACTCCATATTTTAAGAGTACACATTCTTGAAGACACAGGATGAGGTGAATTAAAGTGTGAAATATGCCTGTTCACTTAAAAACAAGTCACACACGCAAGCCCCTGTTTCATTAAATCTTCAGATTACATGCCAGGCTTCCACATTTGCCATAGTCACAAGTTTGCCATAGCAACCACTGCATCACTTAGAATAAAGATGCGGAAGAGCCCACATGTCCACATTATTCTCGGGGGCGCTTTGAATGCAGGTCTAGCACAATCCTCTGTAGTCCTGACTCGCCACACATGGATCATTTGGGTTGCCATGATTATCTAGTAAGATTTTAATTTCCAATTCAGTCATTAAAGTTTTCATGAAGCCTTTAGTTGTGAGGGGAAGAGTGGGAGCAAGATGGAACAGAGGGTCAGGGTCCTTTCAGTGAGCTTCTATGATTAGTGGGGAGTGGGGTCAGCCAACCAGCCTATTATTCAAATTATTCAATCAATCAGCAAACATTTATTAACTGCCTACTGTATGTTGGGCAGTCTTTTAGTAATAATCGGTTTCCAATGAAGCACCATAGAGCAAAGATATTAATAACAGTCATAAAGAAGGCAGCATGGAACAGTGGAATGAGCATTGGACTTGGCATCAGAGAAGCTGGATTCAAAGCCTAACTCTGTTATGAGATTCTAAATATCTGTGCTGAGGGAAAGAAAGACAAAGCAGAAAAGGTAGTCAGGAGCCTGACTCAAGCTTGTGCTGGAATAGTTAGCACATGTGCTTGAAGTTGTTATAACTGCTGGGATGATCAAACGAGATCTCTCCACTTCTCTTTGGGAGGTAGAGGGAGAGAGAAAGAGAGGGGGGGGGAGGAAGAGAGAGAAGGAGAGAGAGAAAGAGGGCGAGAGAGGGAGAGGGAGAGAAAGAAAGAAAGAAAGAGAGAGACATAGACAGAGACAGAGAGACAGACAAAGAGAGAGACAGAGAGACAGAGACAAAGAGAGACACACAGGGACACAGAGGTACAGAGACAGAGAGACAAAGAGAGAGACAGAGACAGAGACAGGGAGAGTGACAGACAGAGACAAAGAGAGACACACAGGGACACAGAGATAGAGAGACAGAGAGACAAAGAGAGAGACAGAGACAGAGACAGGGTGACAGAGACAGATAGACAGAGACAGAGATAGAGAAACAGAGAGAGACAGAGAGACAGAGAGAGACAGAGACAGAGAGAGACAGAGACAGAGAGAGACAGAGAGACAGAGAGAGACAGAGAGACAGAGAGAAACAGAGAGAGATAGAGACAGAAAAAGATCACATCATAATGGAACACATAGCAAGAGTGTGCCAAAGCTTCTCTTAAGGTCCACTCTGGAGTCAGTTCTGCCTACCTCAGTGACCCTTTTACCAGCACCATGGGACTAAGGGATCACTGCTTCATTTCAAAATGTTGAGTACTTAAGGTCTTTACCAATTTCTCTGCCCTCCCTACCCCTTACCTTCCCTTAAAGATTACCTTCCATTTATACCATTTTACATTATCTTGTATATTTTATATACACCTAGTTCTTTACATCTTTTTCTCTTTCGAATGTGAACTCTTTGCTTATAAGGCTGTCAGGAATTGTATTTACCTTATCTGTAACCCCGGGGCTTAACATAGTGCCTGGTAAATGGTAAGAGCTCACTAAATACAGATTGTCTGATTTTCAGGAGGGTGATTATCACCATTTTACACACACACACACACACACACACACACACACACACACACACACGATATAAATATATATATATGTATATATGTGCGTATGTATATACATATATATATGTGTGTGTATATAATATGTGAGAGAGAGAGAGACAGAGAGAGAGAGAGAGAGAGAGAGAGAGGGAGAGAGAGAGAGAGAGAGAGAGAGTTCCATGGGCTCTCCCTCCTTGGAGGATTTCAGGCAGCTCTGATTACCTGTCAGATGGAGTATTGTCCAGAGGATTCTTATTCACCTACAGCTTGGATTAGTGCATTGTTGATATTCCTTACAAATCTAATCTCTCATGATTCTGAGGCAAAAATGCCCTCGACCAGGTGTTCTTAACCCCAAGAGGGTCATGGATCAATTTTATTGAGTTGGTGAACTTGGATGGAAAAAACCATTATTATTTTCACTAACTTCTAACTGAAATTTAGCATTTCTTTCAATTATTTCAAAACATTTTTATTTCTTCTGAGAAAGGGTCCGGAAACTTCACCTGGCTGCCCACAGCAACACATCATCTAGACTTTTAACAAAGTACATTTAATGATCATTTCAATGAAAAGCAAAACCCAAAGGCTTTATATAACATTATAAAGATAAAACCAGGTTTAACTTAATTTTCACTTTTTTCTTCAATACATTAGAATGGTTTGGTGTCCCATAGACACCACCTTGGTTTGAAATGTTCGTTTGCCTATCTGCTCAAAGGTGAACTCATTCTTTTCTTCTCTTTTTCTCTGGTTGTTCAAACCCAAGATGAAGGCAGAGTCCCTCTCTCAGGATCCCAATTCTCAGGCAAGGGCCAAGGAGCTTGAGATCAGAAGTGGGACATGTTTCTGTGTCTTCCAGGTCTATTAGTTTTTGATGGGCTCTAATTTGCCTGTGCCTTTGATATCCAATATTTTCAAATACATTCTCAGAAACCAAAGCATCATCTCCACACCCTGAATTCCTTCAAGGCACTATATCCAGCCTCCACTCAGGGAAGCAGCCAACTTGTTTACCAGGTTCTAAAACAGAAAAACAAAATGTTCTTGCAAAAGATATTTGAAAATTACAGTTCCCGTTTCTGTCTGAACCTCAGCCTTCTCCGCCCACGTGGAGTTTGGAGAGCCCTAAAACATCACGCTCAAAACACAAATCCTAATAAGCTCCAAACTCGAATGCCTTGTTTTTCTCCCCTGAAGAATGTTTACCTAGAATGAATTGCCTTTCCTCCTGAAGTCAAGATTTGGCCTTTTCTTCCTCTTTCCTGACATTGCTAAAATGTCAGAGTACCGGAAGGATTTTCTAAAACAATAATTACCACAAATTTTAATGCTTAATTAAGAGTTTAGAAGGAAGCAGCAGCATAAAAGACTATATTTTCACTAAGCCTTGTCTCCTGAACCATGTGAAATTCCCAACTATATGTTTTTGTTCATGGTACCCTCTGGCAAGAAAGCCCTTACCTCCAGTTGGAGCTGCCCGATTCCTCTTACCCATTCTTCACTTCAACCAGACTTATCAAGTGTCTACTATGTGCAAAATACTCTGCCCAGGGAGACAGACTGATATAAATAAGGTGTGTTTTCTGCCTTCATGGAATTTGTATGTATGCAATTTTAGCTCATAATTTTAGCCCTCCAAGAGCTATCCCATTTTTATATATCAGGAGAGATAGAGAGCTTAAACAAGTTGTCTGTGATGAATAATACAGTCAGAACTTGGACCCAATTCCTTTGACTATATGTCCAGTTCTCATTTTACTATATCATATCATCTCTTTTGGCTCCATCGAGACCCAACTTAAATTTCACCTTCTCCATTACCTTCTCTATTCCCTCTATGAGACCCCTTATTCACTTATTTTTGAACTTGTCTTAGTTTTTGTTATTGTTATTTTATTATTGTTATTGCCTTTTTTTTTAATCCCTTCCACTCAGTGTGTGCTCTCACTTGCAACCCACAAAGATATTTAGCAAGACCAGCCAGAATTTCTTGAAAAGGCTAGTGACAGACAAATTTGTGCTTCAAGAACATCAATCTAGCAGAAGGGGGGAGGCTGAGTTAGAGGGGATTGGATCTGTAACACACAGCACTCTGAAGCAGGCATTAGCAGGCTGGGTGCTAGTTCTGGCTATGCCACTATTCTTTGTGTGACTTCACCTGTGTCCTCATCTGGAAAATGAAGAGAGTAATCTAGCCTCCAAAAGATCTCTGGGTTCCCTTTAATGTCTAACATGCTATAAATTCTATGAATGACCTTACCAGTCAGAAGATAGAAGTGAGAACACATCCATCTCCAAAAGATGTATCCTAGATAGCATTTATGTCTGGCCTGAGCATGTCTCTTCACTCCACATCCTACCCTTGATCTTGACACATCTATTTTGTATTCCTCAGCTAGACTCTAAGTTTCTAGGGCAGGGGCTGTTTTTACCTTTGTCTTTCTATCCCCATCTCCTGTGTCTAGAACATAGGAAATGCTAAATAAATGCTCATTGATTGACTGATACACTTTCCTTAACTTTTCCTCTTAGATTTGGGATAGTGCTTAAGAAAACATTAGATTCAAGGAAGGAACCAGACAAGTTCTATCTGCCCCACAGTGTGATGGCATATGGCTGTTTCAATTTCTTATTTGTAAGTTCATGGTGTCTAGCACAGTAGCTGGCACATAGTAAGTATTTTTAAAAAGTGCTATCGTTTTGGCTGTTTTTAGGCTTATCTATGTTATTATGTTATTATACTAGCATGGGATAGTAAAAAAATATTGTCTTTCAGATAATAAGATTTGAGTTCAAATCCAGCCTCCAATGCATACAACCTGTGTGAGCTTAGGCAATTCACTTCATTTTCCCAAACCTCAGTTTCCACATCTGTGAAATAGATGAACTCTGTAGTCTGTTTTAACTCTAGATCCAAGATCCTATGATTATGATTTCTTCAATTACATTTCCATCTCTAAAATCCCATAGATCAAGAGAACTCTTACACGTTGTGTCAAAGAATTATATTTTAATAGTCTTTTTTTTTCTTTTTGGAGGGCAGTTGGGGTTAAGTGACTTGCCCAAGATCACATGGCTAGTTTTTGTGTTAAGTGTCTGAGGCCAGATTTGAACTCAGGTCCTCCTGACTTCAGGGCCAGTGCTCTATTCACTGTGCCACCTAGCCACCCCAAAGAACTACATTTTTAGTTGAGTGGTTACATTCTTTTTTTTTTTTTTTGAACCTGAACATGTACTTTATTTCATTTAGAGAACTCCCTCAAAAGGAAAATCCTCTAACACTGCAGTTAAGCAACTGGAGGGGAAGGGGAAGGAAGAAAAAAAGAAAAGAAAATTATATGATTATTATATTTCTAAAAGGAATAGCTAGTTGTATGTAATAGATTTGCAGTTTCATGTGCAATAATATTTTTTCTATTCTACTATATTATGGAAATGATTATTTTATTTCTTAAGTTCAGAATAAAATCAAATAAAAATAAATGAAAATTAACATGTAATATTTAATAATATAAGCAATTCTGCAACTTATGGCTTTAGAGAGGTCCAGTGAACTCACCTGGAATAAACCAGTTTGGGTCAGAATTGATCTCAGGTCATTGCTGCTTTGAGATTGACTCTGTACCCAGCATGCCTTGCTGACTCTATGACTGACATCATAAATTATGTTCCATATTTAATCCTAGATTCGTATTCCTGACACCATTGGTTATAAGATTATAAATTTAAACCTGGAAGGGACCTCACAGATCAGTGAGTCCAATCCCATCATTTTAAAGAGGAATTAACTAAAGGCAGAGAAGCAAATCAACTCACCCATAGTCACCCAAGCTAGCAAGGGGCAGAACAGGGATTCACACCCAGCTCCTTTGACCCCTATCCATCTATCATCCAACTGTATCATACAATTAATTCTTAACGGTTTCTGATTAAGCATAGATTCTGCAGACAGACCCAAGACTAACTGGAAAATGATCTAACATTCAAATGAACATTATGCTAATATTGAAAACCGCTTGTTCCTCCCCATGGTCACTCCCACTCAGGCCACATAAATCCTTGCTGAACACACCTTCCTTCCCCACCATCCTATTTTCCACATGGCTCTATTCTCTTTGCCTGCTCAGAACATAATGTGCTGACCAGAGGCATACAGCATTCTGAGGCTCATTTAGACTGTAATTGCTGTTAATTTCCTTTTTCTATCATAGCAGGGGCACCACTAAAATTTGCATGATGTGACTTAAGTCTATATCACCATAGCCAGTATTGTGACCCTCCAGCTGTGTAATGTGGACAGTAGCTGTGCTTAAAGGCAGCTTTAATCAACCAAGGGGACTTCAAGGAACAACCACCTGGCTAACATTTGTTATTGATTTCATTGAAAACACCAGGATAGCAAGGTTTTACCAAAAAGAACAAGTGTAAAGGGATTAGAAGCTGGTCTCTGGGGCGGAGCCAAGATGGCGGAGTAGAAACAGCTCCTCCAAGCCTCTCTGCCCCCAGATTCCCCACAAACTATGTAAAAAAGGACTCTGAACAACTTCTGGAGCCCCAGCACCCACAGAACGACACAGAAAAGCTAACCTCCCGCTGAGGACAGCCCAGCAGCCCTGCAGGAAGGACCAGCGCAGCGGTCTGGGAGCCGGCAGCACGCAGAGCGCAGGAGCCCAGCCGAGCCGAGCCCAGGTCCGCGTGAGCCGAGGTTTTAGCCCCAGGGCGGCAGGGCCAGCAGCCGGCTGGAGGAACCCCAGAACACCAGGAGCTGTGGCGACTCCAGAATTATCAACATAGACTTGCCTAGGACAAAGTAAGAGGTTAGTGTCCTATGGACTTTGGGACCTGTATTTGGGGAATGCGTCAGCTCCCTTCCCTGGGGGCTAGAAGCCGCTGAGGAGACACGCCATTTTGTAGTTTTCATAGGCATTTCTGGCTCCCAGCCTACAAATCGTGGGGAGATCCAGCGATCAGTCTTGGGGGGTAATCGCTCTTGCTTTAACCTCCCTGGATCTGGATTGTGATCTAGGGTGGAAGTTGTGGGTGGGTTTACAGCTTGCCAGAAACGGAAGTTGCCCCCCACACGTTTGGGACGAAAATTCCTCTATCTGGCCTTAAAGCCATAGTGTGGCAACAAGCCCAAAAGTCAAGTAATTAAGTGGCAACATGCCAAGGCAAAGGAAACAGAAAAATGCAACCCTAGACTCCTATTTTGGGGGCATAGAGCGGGAAAAAGACTGTGAGGTCAGAAGTCCTGCTCCAAAAGCCCCAGGGGAAAACATGAGTGGGTTGCAGGCCATAGAGGACCTTAAGAAGGACTTTAAAAATCAAATAAGAGAAGTGGAGGAAAAATTCGAAAGAGAAATGAGAAGGATGCAGGAAAAGTATGAATGAGGGTCAACAGCCTGACTGAGGAAAACAACTCCTTAAAAAATAGACTAGCTCAAATGGCAAAGGAGGCCCAAAAGGGCAATGAGGAGAAGAATGCCTTAAAAAGTCGAATTTGCCAGATGGAAAAAGAATCTCAAAAGTTCACTGAGGAGATTCATTCCTTCAGAGCTAGACTGGAGCAAATGGAAGCTAAAGACTTTATGGGAAATCAAGATACTGTTAAGCAGATCCAAACAAATGAAAGATTAGAAGGCAATGTAAAATATCTCATGGGAAAAACCACTGACCTGCAAAATAGATCCAGGAGAGACAATTTAAAAATTATTGGACTACCTGAAAGCCATGATCAAAGAAAGAACCTAGAAATCACCCTTCAAGATATTCTCAAGGAAAATTACCCTGATGTTTTAAATCCAGAGGGCAAAATAGAGTTGAAAGAATCCACAGATCACCTCCTGAAAAAGATCCCAAAAAGAAAACTCCCAGGAATATTATAGCCAGGTTCCAGAATCCCCAGATCAAGGAGAAAATACTACAAGCAGCCAGGAAGAAACAATTCCAGTATTGTGGAAACACAATCAGAATAGCCCAGGACCTGGCAGCTTCTACACTGAGGGATTGAAGGGCATGGAATATGACATTCCAGAGGGCAAAAGAACTGGGAATGAACCCAAGGGTCACCTACCCAGCAAAACTGAGTATTTTGTTTCAGGGGAAAATATGGTCATTCAGTGGAATAGAGGACTTTCAAGAATTCTTGAGGAAAAAACCAGAGTTGAATAGAAAATTTGACATCCAGACGCAAGAAGTAAGAGATGCCTGAGAAGGTAATCCGGGAAAAGAAATCAAAAGGAACTTATCAAAGTTGAACTATTTACATTCCTATATGGAAAAGCAATATCTGTGACTGATGACATGTTTCTCACTATGAAAATAATGGAAGAAGGGTGTGTGGTCATATGAATACATATGTGAATGTGTGTGTATATGGTTACAGTTATATATGGATAGAGGCATAGGTTGAATTTGTTGGGAAGGGAGAATACTCAAGGGATGAAATTATGAGGTGAGAGAGGAAAGTGGCAAGAGGAGATGGGGAGAGACAGGGTAGGGTAAACTATCTAATGTAGGGGAAGTGGGTGCAAAGGAGGGGGAGAATAAGGAAGGCTAAAAAGGCAAAACCACATTCACATTGAATTTGGTTCAGGGAGAAAATGACATACATACTAAATGGGATATCTCAAACTGCAGCAAGATAGGGGGGAGGGGGATTAGAGGAGGGATGATGGATGGGAGGGCATCCTTGGGGTGAGGGGAGGTTGGAAGTACCCACTATATAAGAGGGACAGGATCATGTAGGGAATGGACCAGGTGGGAGGTGGGATGAGTGGGAAGGAATTATAAGCAGCCTTGTACAATATATCTACCATGATAATGTTTTGCATAGCTAGACATGTACAACATATACTGAATTACTTATCTCCCAAGAAGGAATAGGTGACAAGGGAGGAAGGAAATGGATCTGAAATTCGAGGTCGTAACATTAAATGTTTCAAATATATATATAAATACTAAAAAAAAAAAAAAAAAAAAAGAAGCTGGTCTCTGACTTGAGCTGAGCTGGAAGAAGA
Organism: Gymnobelideus leadbeateri; assembly: GCA_011680675.1. NCBI lineage: Eukaryota > Metazoa > Chordata > Mammalia > Diprotodontia > Petauridae > Gymnobelideus > Gymnobelideus leadbeateri. Next base: position 14,653 of record WOXC01009059.1, read on the forward strand.
GGTTAATCTCTCCTCTGTTCAAGATTCACCAAGACAGACTGAATGTCTTTGGATGACTTTGAATGTAGTTGTATTGGCAGGGTTAGATTAAGGTAGTATGCAACTAGGATTGATTCAAAAACCCTGGCTGATTCCAAAGTCTTACTTGAAGGAAAGAGTGATGCTTTTGTTCACAAGAAACAAAAATATAGTTACTTGGGGACCATCTTCAATAAGAAAGGAGAAGCTTGGCAATTGATCAAGAGGCACCATATTCCTCATCCCGAGTAGACAAGTGTAATGAAAATTTTATTTTAAACTAAAATTGAGCTTAGATTTTAAAAGATAGCATTGAAAAGCAGTGTAGAGAAATATTATTCTATTTTATGGGGATAACTTAAAATGATTTCATCTTCATTTCCAGTCTATTGTATTAGTGTTGTAATTTTCACTGAAAAATTGAATATTCTGTTGGACATAGATCCTGAGACTTCTTCTGCATGTCTGGCTTCAAAGAATCATTGAGTATTGAAGTTGGAAAAATCCTTAGTCCACCCAGAGTCTGTCCTATAACTGAACACAAACCTTCTCTATGATGTCTCTGATAAGGCTTTGCTGGATCACCTCCACAGAGGTATACTCATTCTGTTTGGGAATCATTCCAATTATTAAGACTGTCTCCTAATATCAGACTGAATTTTTTTCAGCACGGCAACTTCCATGCATTGCTCCAAGTTCTTCTATTTGGGGCCAAAGAGAGTTAAGTCTAACCCATCATCTGTGGGATAGACCTTCAAACTCTTGGACATAGCTGCAGTCAAGTCCCTTCATTTCCCTCTCCCCTCACACACATACTTTCTTCTCCAGAATAAATATCCCCATCTCTTTCAGTTTGTCCTCATGTGGCCTTTTGCCATCTTTGTGGGGATTCTGGGTGACTGGATGGAGAGTGACATCATCAACAAAAATAGTGAATTGTTCCATCTGCCTCTCAAGCTCCTTCCAGGGGCATTACCTTTAAAGCATGAAGGCTGGCTGCAGTATGAGAGCCCCCATACTTTATTCTTCTATTTTTTCAAGACCCAGTGTTTTCCCCCAAAATCTTCTACAAGCAGGGCTCCCAGGGAAATCCAATAAGTCTTTTCTTTCCAGCCCCACCTCTGAAATGTCTATGCCCTCAGACAAATACCTTTACTATCTGGGTATCAGTACTTCTTTCAGCCCTTTGTGGTTCTGTGAGTTTATTGGTATGGACACCAGCATTTATTAAGCTCTTTCTATGTATCAACCAAATACTGGGGAAAGCACTGGGATAAGCACAAGGAAAAGAGAAAAAAGCATTCCTAGCTCTAAAGGAAGTCATATTCTAATGGGAGGAACAAGATATAAGTTATTAGGCACACACAAAACAATGTGACATGCTATAATATAATATGGCATCACACATGAGCACATATATGCATGCACACAAAAAATGAATTAATCCACATAGAAATACACATGTATATGCACATCCATGTATACACACAAACATTGCATATATGAGCACAATGCATGTATGTACATGAATTGTGTGCATGTGTATATACATACAGAGGTATGTATGTAATATATACAAATGCATATATATATATATATATGCCATGTATTTATATGTGCATGTGTGGTAAGATGTAAAGAACTCTGGGCCTAGAATCAGGGAGACATGTTGTCCAATCCAGCCTCAAGCACTTATGAGACATACAATCCTAGGTAATTCACCTAACCTCTGTTTGCCTGAGTTTCTTCATAAGGATAACAATAGCACATACTCCAAGTCTTGCTACTGTTTAGTCACATCTGCCTCTGTGACCCCATTTGGGGTTTTCTTGGCAAAGATACTGGAGTGCTTTGCCATTTCCTTCTCCAGCTCATTTTACTGATAATGAAACTGAGGCAAACAATGATTTGCCTAGGGTCACATAGCTACAGAGTGTCTGAGGCTGGATTTGAACTCATGTTGTCTGGGCTCCAAGCCTGGTACTCTATCCACTAAACCCTCTAGTTGTCCAGGAGTTGCTATGAAGATAAAATGAGATACTATTTATGAAATACTTTGTAAACCTTAAAGTGTTACATGAATGTTTCTCCTCCTCCTCCTCCTCCTCCTCCTCCTCCTCCTCCTCCTCCTCCTCCTTCTTCTTCTCCTCCTTCTCCTCCTTCTCCTTCTTCTTTGCCTCCTCCTCCTCCTTCTTCTCTTTCCTCCTCCCTCCTCCCCTCCTCCTCTCCTCCTCCTCTCCTCCTTCTCCTCCTCCTCCTCCTCCTCCTCCTCCTCCTCCTCCTCCTCCTCCTCTTCTTCTTCTTCTTCTTCTTCTTCTTCTTCTTCTTCTTCTTCTTTTTTTTTTTTTAGATTAGATAAAGGTAATCTGAGAAAGGATGCTCTTTTCTTCTAGGGACACTGGGAAAGTACTCCCACAGAATGTGGGGTTTGAACTGAATTTTAATGAAAGCCAGAAGTTGGAAGTGATAAGGCAAAGTATTCTACATGTGCAGAGCATTAGTGCAAAGGGATGAGAAAGCGTGTTGTGAGTGAGGAACCAGAAGAAGGCTAATGTCAGAAGTTATAAAATACTAGGAGTGGGTTGTGGCAAGTGGGTGTGTAGTGGATATAGGATTGGCCCTGGAGTCAGCAGGACCTGACTTCAAATCTGGCCCTTATTAGCTGTGTGACCCTGGGCAAGTCACTTAAACCTGATTGCCTTTAAAACAAAAACAAAAACAAAACAAAACAAAACAAAACAAAACAAAACAAAAAAACCAGGATCAGCATAGCACAATGAGGTATCACCTGAGAATATAGTAGAAAAATACAGAAAACAAGATGCAGGGGGCGGAGCCAACATGGTGGAGTAGAAACAGCGCATCCAAGGCTCTCTCCCCCTAGATTACCTCCAAACTATGTAAAAGGGGACTCTCAACAACTTCTGGAGCCCCAGCACCCATAGAATGACACAGAGAAGCTAAGCTCCCACCGAGGACAGCCCAGCAGCCCTGCAGGAAGGACCAGCACAGCTCTCTGGGAACCGGCAGCACAGCTCACAGCTTGTGGAGAGCCGAGCCCAGGTCTGCTTGAGGCGTGGTTTTAGCCCCAGGGTGGCCAGGCCAGCAGCCAGCTGGAGGGACCCCAGAACAACAGCTGCTGTGGTGATTCCAGAAGTATCAACACAGATATGCTTAAGACAAAGTGAGAAGTTAGTGCTTATGGACTTTGGGACCAGTATTTGGGGAACGCGTGGGCTTCCTCCCCTGGGGGCGAAAAGTGGCTGAGGAAACTCAGCACAGAGGCCATTTTGCAGAGTCAGTGGCAGCTCAAGATCCTGGTCTGCAAACTGTAGGGAGATCCAGCAATCAGTCTGGGGGTTAATCACTCTTGCTTTAACCTCCCTGGATCTAGATTGTAGTCTGTGGGGGGAGGTCTTGGGGTGGATATCCAGCTTTCCAGAAACTGAAGTTGTCTCCCGACACATTCAGGACGGAAGCTCCCCTCTCTGGTGGCAGTCATACTGTGGCAACAAGCCCAAAAGTCAAGTAATTAAGTGGCAACATGCCAAGGGAAAGGAAACAAATTAAACAGAAAAATGCAACATTAGACTCCTATTTTGGGGACAAAGAGGATCCTAGCATAGAATGGGAGGAGGACTGTGAGGTCAGAAGTCCTGCTCCAAAAGCCCCAAAGGAAAATATGAGCGGGTTGCAGGCCATAGAGGACCTTAAGAAGGACTTTAAAAATAAAATAAGAGAAGTGGAGGAAAAATTGGGAAGAGAAATGGGAAGGATGCAGGAAAAGTATGAAATGACAGTCAACAGCCTGACTGAGGAAAAGAACACCTTAAAAAATAGACTAACTCAAATGGCAAAGGAGGCCCAAAAGGGCAATGAGGAGAAGAATGCCTTAAAAAGTCGAATTTGCCAGATGGAAAAAGAATCTCAAAACTTCACTGAGGAGAGTCATTCCTTCAGAGTTAGACTGGAGCAAATGGAAGCTAATGACTTTATGAGAAATCAAGATGCTGTTAAACAGATCCAAACACATGAAAGAATAGAAGGCAATGTGAAATATCTCATGGGAAAAACCACTAACCTGGAAAATAGATCCAGGAGAGACAATTTAAAAATTATTGGACTACCTGAAAGCCATGATCAAAGAAAGAACCTAGAAATTACCCTTCAAGAAATTCTCAAGGAAAACTGCCCTGATGTTTTAGATCCAGAGGGCAAAATAGAGGTTGAAAGAATCCATTGATCACCTCCTGAAAAAGATCCCAAAAAGAAAACTCCCAGGAATATTATAGCCAGTTTCCAGAATCCCCAGATCAAGGAGAAAATACTCCAAGCAGCCAGGAAGAAACAATTTCAATATTGTGGAAACACAATCAGATTAGCCCAGGACCTGGCAACTTCTACACTGAGGGATCAAAGGGCATGGAATATGATATTCCAGAGGGCAAAAGAGCTGGGACTGAACCCAAGGGTCACCTACCCAGCAAAGCTGAGTATTTTGTTTCAGGGCAAAATATGGTCATTCAGTGGAATAGAGGACTTTCAAGCATTCTTGAGGAAAAAACCAGAGATGAATACAAAATTTGACATCCAGACACAAGAAGCAAGAGAGGCCTGAGAAGGTAATCAAGGAAAAGAAATCAAAAGGAACTTATCAAAGTTGACCTATTTACATTCCTACATGGAAAAACAATAACTGTGACTGATGAAACCTTTCTCAGTATGAAAATAATTGAAGAAAGGTATATGGCCATATGAATACATATGTCAATGTGTGTACCTATGTTTACAGTTATATATAGATAGAGGGCATAGGTTGAATTTGTTGGGAAGGGAGGATACTCAAGGGGTGAAATTATGAGATGAGAGAGGAAAGTGGCAAGAGGAGATGGGGAGAGACAGGGTAGGGTAAACTATCTCATGTAGAAGAAGCAAAGGGAAATGGCTGCATGAGAGGGGAAGAATAGGAAGCAAAAAGGCAAAACCACATTCTCATTGAATTTGGTTCAGGGAGAGAATGACATACATATTAAATGGGATATCTCACCCTGCAGTAGAATAGGGGGAAGGGGGATGAGAGGAGGGATGATGGATGGGAGGGTATTCTTAGGGGGAGGGGAGGTTGGAAGTACTCACTATAAAAGAGGGACAGGATCAAGTAGGGAATGGATCAGGTGGGTGGTGGGATAGGTGGGAGGGAATTATAAGCAGCCTTGTCCAGTATATCGACTATGGTAATGCTTTGCATAGCTAGACATGTACAACATATACTGAATTACTTATCTTCCCAGAGGGAATGGGTGACAAGGGAGGAAGGGAATGGATCTGAAATTCAAGGTCTTAAAAGTAAGTGTTTCAAATATATACAAATACTATTATTAATACTATTTTGCATGTAATTGGGAGATAAGATGTGCAGGCATTTGGGCACAGAGATTCACCTTGCTCTAATGGAAAAGTCGAAGGGTGTATGCGAGAAGATATAGGAGAGAGCAGATTGGAGGAAGCGATATCTTGTGGGACTGCTATTCTGGGATGGTGCATAGGCGAAAAACAGGGGAAAAATTGTAACTCAAAATCTGGTGGAAATTAATGATGTAAAACAGAAGTTAATAAAGCATTTGTTTAATAAAAAAATACAGAAAACAAACTTAAAAAGTGCAACATCTTAGAATTATTGAGATGGAAGGGGCTTCAAAGCTTGTATAGTCCACCATTTTTATTTTGTGTTATAGAACCTGATACCATAGAATAAAGTGACTCTTACCAATGAGTCAGTCAGGTCTGGGATTTTAAGTTACAGAGACACATTTTCGTATTCTATTGATGCAGTGATAGTATTCATATGTAATATGCAACTGATTTAGAGGACATTCTCATTGAAAAGGGGTAGGAGAAAATGAAAGCTTCACTCTGTTTGTTGCTGCTGTCTCCCCATCTTTGTATGATGCAGGGAAATGAAGCTGAATGTGCAGTTGCCCCTAGGAACTACCTCAATGCCGATGTAACCAGAGTATTCCTACATGCAGTGTTAGGGTTTGGGCAATTTTATACTGAAAAAGAGAAAGGGAGCTGGAAGCCTTTGCAAATGGACTGATCTAGGAGTAAGCAAACTTCTTTGACCTTTCAATGCATACATCTCCAGTTGGTCAGATAAAGCCAACCACAGGAGTTGGAAGCATCCCTTTGGAGCCCCATGCTATGTTCATGGATATTTATCAGCCTCTCTAGTTGTCTGTATCTGAATGCCTGATGCCCATTTGAGGGAAGAGGTCTGTCTAATCTTCTTACATCACTGGTTTATGTAACTAGTCCATGACAGAATTAGGCCTAGGATCCAAATCCACTCTCTCCTTATCCAGTGCTCTTGACACATCAATAGTAATGTTAATAGCTAGCTTCTACAACAACCATTTTACAAATGGCATCTCATCATTTCCTCTCAACCCTGGGAGGGACTGCTATTATTCTCCCCATTTGACAGATGAAAAACTGAGGCAAACATGAATTAAGTAGCATGTCACATAGCTAGTGTCTCAGGCTCTATTTGAATTCAGTTCTGGACTAATTCAGGTCTAATGTCTATCTGCTGTGCCATTGCTACCTTCTAAGCCATACATTGGAAAGAATAGAATTTGTACCTTTTGAAGGTAATTGCCCATTACTCCCCTTTATACCCTCTTTGTTCCAGTCAAGTTGGCCTATATCTGTTTTCCTAAACTTGACACCCCATCTCCCACCTACTCTGGGCACAGACTCTTCCCTGTTGCTATTACAGACTCATTGCTGACGTCAGCTTTTTAAAATCCCCAGCATCTTTCAAGGGTCATATTACATGCCATCTCTTGTAGCAAACCATCCTTGCTCCTTCTAGTTGTTACTCTTGCCCATCTCCTCAAATTAGAGCGTATACACTTGTTCCTTAGAAGATAAACACCAGCTTTATAAGCTGTATCAGCCTAGTAGAAAGTAAGATCTTTGAGGTCAGGGACTCTTTTCAGATTGTCTTTGTAGTCCTGAGTTTAGTATACTCCTTATTCCTAGTAGGCATTTAAAAATGTCAAATAATAAATTAAATTTAAATTAAAGCAATGTTTGCTGGTTTTCCTGGTTAATAATAACAATTATAAAGACATTCACATAGTGCTTAAGGTTTACAAAGTGGTTTATATGTGATAACTCCTTTAATTCCTACAACTTTTTGAGGTATGTACCACAGGGTGTGCTGCAGTCAATCTGCTCACAAAAGCAAAGCAAGGCCAAGCAATCAAAGATCGTTAAATTTCTCCTGTGAATATTTACACCCCAGAAATTGACAAATGATACAAATCAAGGCTTAATTTATTGTTTTTACCAATTGTCAAGATGAGAAATTGATGGAAAAATGTTAATGATATAAATTAAACTTTAAAAAGTATGTCCTGTGTCCATTCTCTCCCCCCACTAAAGTTCCTGAGAGCTGGTTGTTATGCATTTACCAGCACACCTCTGTGCATTGTGATTCTTATTTTACAGACAGGAAATAGACAGGAGGAGCTGAAATTGCATTTCTCAGGGTCACACAGCTAGTAAGTGTCTGAGGCAAGTTTCAAACTAAGACCTTTCTCATTACAAGTCCTACATTCTATCTACTTTGCCACTTAATCTATAATGATAGTTGGTCAATAAGTATTCATTAACCACCTGCTCTTCGTTCTAAGCACTGTGCTAAATGCTGGACTACGAAGACAAAAAACATCATTTCTCTCTAGGAGCTTACAGTCTAAATGGGGAGGCATTATGCAAATAGTTATGTACAAATATAATATATAAAAAATAAAAAAAAACAACTTAAGAAAGGCAGTAGGATTAAGAGGAATCACATAAGGCCTCTTGGAGAAGGTGGGATTTTATATGGAACTTGAAGGAAGCCATGGAAGCGAGGAGTGGAAATGAGGAGGGAGACAATTCCAGCCATGCCATACAGTCAGTGAAAAGGATCCTGGATGGGAGGTGGAGTTTCTTATCCTATGGACACAGTTGGTAGGAGTCAGAGGTAACATTCATACCCATATTTTCCTTAGAAAAGCAGAGCTGTAAGTTCTTCAGCCTCCTTTCCAGGACTCAATTTTCCCCCTCTAAAATTTGGGGGTTAAACCAGATCAGGACTTTTTACTCTGGGGTTTGTGAACTTGAAAACAATAACAACAAATTTTTATAATTCTATTTAAATAGTTTCCTTCATAATCATATATTTTATTAATTTAATAAAGTAAATGTTTTATAAATATAATTTAATAAGTATTAATATTAAAATTATATTTCTTATATACTATTTACTATATATTTTACTTATATAAATTTTATATAAATGTATATAATATAAAATGTTATATTTAAATATAAAACGTATTTATATAAAATAAAAATATATTTTATATATTTACTATAGATATATATTTACTATAATATCATATTATATCATATGTTATATCACATTATATATTGTTGTATGTAATATATATAGACTATAGATTATATAGGATTCATACATTATATTGATCATTCTATATTCTAGATTATATTTACATATAAATATATATTAAATATTTTTATTCTATATTGATATATATTTAATAATTAATCATTAATTTAAAATATTATTCTGAGAATCAGAGCATGCATTTCATCAAACTAAGTGTTCCATTACACAAAAAATAGCTCTCATTTAGACAGATAGATCAATGTGTGCATATAAATAGTTCACTGAAAACATACACATATGTTATTAATTAAAATTTTAATTCCATTCATATATAAACAGATGACCAACGGGATCTATGACACAGACCTAATTAAGGACCCCTGGACTAGGTGATGTCTTAGGCCTTATTTGATTCCAACCTGTCATTCTGAGTTCTTAGACACTATGATTAAATGCAGAGCACATCCTCACTCTCACATTGAAAGACTGTCATTTTCAGCCTCTAGGTATAAGATGAAATTTGGGAGTAAGACAGGCACACCCTTTTAAATCAACATTGAGAGATTTTGATCAAAAGTCACAAAAGCAATGATCAGACTTAGGCATATCAAGTCTTAGCCAGATAGTAAATTGGGCCTAACAAGTTGGAATTATTTGGAAAAAAAAAATCCTTAATAATTGCAGACCTGCTTGAAGCTACTTTATTTTCCTTGTTCCGTTAAAAAAAAAAGATGGGTACTGATGTCTACTTCTCAGAAGAGATCCACAGGGTCAGAAAGGAACTTTATATGCCTGTCACAGGGTCTCATTGCCCTGACACTGACTCCCGCTCTCTTTGTAAGCCATGAAATTCTGGGCCACTCTCAGGAAATGAGAGCTGATAGGAAGTCTGTTTAGTCCTAATTAATATGGTCAGAGGAATGAACTCTGGAACATATGGGTCAGGGGGCCCACAACATGGAAAACTAGCATTAATGCTGCTTGGTGTCTTTCATTGAACACCATTTTCATTCTGGAAGAAAGATGATCTCTTTTTCAGGTAGAAAAGAGCAGAGAAATTTGTCTTTCTGCAGTCTATGTTAATAAAGAGCTGAATCTCCTCACCCCAATTTACTTTTCTATTCATTAAATTGAATTTTTATGTGCTCATCAGAGACTTACTGAATTGTTTTAAGACCCTTAGAATTTGTACTTAATTTTTGGTTGTCCTGAATTTCTCTTTCTCTGTCTCTCTCTCTGTCTCTCTCTGTCTCTGTCTCTCTCTGTCTCTGTCTCTGTCTCTCTCTCTCAACACACACACACACACACATATTTTAATTAACAGTTGTTTTTTTTTTTATATACATTTGTTTTAAAAACTTTGAGTTCCAGAATTTTTCCCTTCTTCCCTCCTCATCCACCCCCACTGGGAAGATAAGTAATTTAATATAGGTTGTACATGTGTAGTTACAGAAAACATTTTCATAGTAGGCATATTGTGAAAAACTAACTATATTTCCCTCCATCCTATCCCACCCCTTTTTGAGGGGAGGGACAATGTTATCATAGCTATTTATATGGGAAAAAAATTACTTTGACATCTGCATGGAAGGTAAATTTTATAAAGGAAAGACTGGAGACGGGGAGGTCAGTTTAGAGGCTCTTACAGTAATATAGGTAAGATATAATAATAGAGTTGGTATCAGTGGGACTGGAGAAAAGGGGATAAATTCAATTAATTTTGTGCCGCCAAATTTAAAAAGTCCTTATTACTGGATATAATGAGGGGATGAGCGAGGAAAGAGTCCAAATTCTGAGATTTTCAATTTTCATAAGTGTACTCGTCATGCCATCTACATTAATGGTGAATTTAGGAAAAAATGGAAGGTTTGATTTGAAAGATGAGTGTCTCACTAAAGTTATGATAGTCAGTAAGAGAGGGACCTCTTTCCTATTTTAGCACGAGATCAAAAGCAGTAAAAATGGGGTTGTGTATTCAGTGTTAAGTGGAAAGAACACTGTATCTGGAATGAGAGGGTCCTGGATTGAATCCTGGTTCTCTTGCTTACTACCTGTTTGACTTTGAACAAATTCCTTTACCTCTCTACTATTCCATTGTTTCTTTGATTGTAGAATTGGGGCAGAGGGTTGGATTGGATGATTTCCAAGGACACTTTCAGGTAAATCTGTAATCTTATATGATCTTAACAAGCTATTTCACTTCTCTGTACAATAAAAGGTCTGAATTCAAAATTTTTCAAGGTCCCTCCCTACTAGGAATGTGCACAGAATGTGGGCTGGTGTGCTAACATAAGCCAGGGTGAACATTGTCACTTGTACGCTAGGAGAAAGTGAGGAAGCGATTTTAATAACTTCTACAGACATATATAAGCACATGAGGCCCACATTCAACGCCCATCTATGCTCCTAACTCTTTGATTGATCATAATCAACTCCAGGGATATCCACACAGTGCTCTTTGGATGAATGAAATGAGGCCTTGTCCCCAAACAGTTGCTTGTCAAATAGTTTCCCATTGTCCAATGATTCTGTATGGTAGGTTATTAAATATTTGCCTTCTCCCATTTCATCCACCTGACCATACCTTGCCTTCTGTTTCTCAAATAGAAATTTAATTTAAATTCACTTATGACATCATGCTTGCCAAATGTCATCCATTTATTAAGACAATGTTTAATGGAGTTTGTCATCCAAGTAATCATTAAAGTGTATGGAATCAACAAGAAAAAAATCTACATGAAAATAATCCTTTAACATGTAATAATTATGACAATTAGATACACCTCTTTAGAATTACCTAAGTGTTTTTTGGAACCAAACAGTATAATTATGCTGCCATCCTTAATAACTTTTCATCTATTGAGATTATCCTTCATCCCTCAAAGTGTCTAATAGCAGTAATGGCACACACAACCCCAAAATCAGAGATACTGTGTCCTGGTAAATCTAAATAAAATGAAAGAGCTTCTCCATATTGGAAGTCTCCAAATTTTTGTAATATACAGGACATTGTTATGTTTTCATCTAATTTAGAGCATACATATATTCAAATAAAGAGCTTGATTTGGATTTAATTATAGAGCTATAAATAGAGATTTGTACTGGTAAATGACCTTTGATATAGGTGTGAGAACTCTCTCTTGATGGAGGTCATCAGTTTCTCTATAATGTGTATTCTTATTGCTTAGGGATACAGAGAGGTCATATAGAGGGAGAAGGGGAAGGGAATGTAATAAGTATTTCTAATACATCAACTTACTATTTGCCAAATACTGTGCTAACCACTTTTTTACAAATATCCCATTTGATCCTAGGTTCAACTCTACCCTCTTTCCTATGCTTGAGTTCCTTATCCCCTTATCCTATTACTGGTCGTGCCCTGCAAATCCCTAAACTTGGATTATTCCCATGATCCAATACCATCACTTCTATTTATGTGATGCTATCAGTAAATAAGAAAATCATGAAACTATTCTGATTTGGTCCACTGCAAATTTTATGTTATATAATTTCTAGAACCCTTACTGCAGCAAAGCAATTGTTTTGGACCTTTCAAGGTGATTCACTGTCCTCGCTAAGGTGGATTTTCCAAAAATTTCTAAAACTCTTTAAGTCCCTTCTTGCATACTTTGCCCCTACTCTCTCACTTGAAGAACACATACATATTTCACCAAAACAAAATTGAGTCCATTAATGTCAAGTTCCCTTTTCTGTCTTCCTCCTTATCCCATACTACTTACATGCCCTCTATCATTTAATCTTCCTTCACCTTTGTTTCACATTTTTAAAAAAAAAACGGTCCTTTCTTCTTGCCAGAGCAAACTTCTTTAAATGTACCTTTGATCCCACTCTATTCTTTCTTCTCTAGCATTATCCTATTTCTCTGCCTAATCCTCAGTCTGTCCTTCTCTACTGGGAGCATTCCTGCTGGCTATGAAAATGGCCTTTTCAGCATATGCTTAAAAACATTCTCTGCCATGATCCTATAATCTATACTAGTTATTGTCCCTTCTTCTCCCTTTGTTCATGAGAACAAATACCCAATTCTGATGTGGTTTTACAAAGACATTTATTAAGTCACTTAATAGAGGAGAGCAAGCTGGAAGGAGGCTATGACTCCTTTTGATCCAAGCTCTGGAAGGTTTACATTATTATGCACATGAATTATATGCATGCAGTTAAGGAATATTGCTGAGAGGGCAAATTGAAAGCAAGGCAGATTGAGGTGGGTATCAGTAAATATGAAAGTTCAATCAAATTTGTGCAAAGTCAAAACACAAAGGAACCCAAAAGATCCGGGTGTGGGAACCCAAACAAAACAAGAATGTTTTCAGTGGATCTATGACTTGGGAGTATCCCAAATTCCTCATAACCATCCCTGGAATCCCTGGAGTTACTGCATTCAGGGTGACATTATGGGTTCAAACAAATTAGGTTCAATAAATATTAATAAGCAATAACAATAATCCCCAGCTTTTTTGGCTAACTCTTAGAAAAGGCCATAATGTCAGTACCTGCACTTCCTCTCCTCTTCTAAATCTGATTTATTCAAACTTTGAACCTCATCATTCAAATATAACTATCATATCTACAAAACAATGATCTCTCTAATTAGCAAATTTAATGACATTTTATTGATATTCATCCTTCTCTTCAATATTTCTGGGTCTTCACATTACTGTTCTGTCCTGTTCTCATTCCACTCTTACTTTTCTGAGCAATCTTTCTCAGTCTTTCTTGGATTTTCATTCAAGTAACTCTTATTCCCACCCCCTTAAAACTTTGTCCTTTTATCTCTTCTTCCTGTATACTTTCTCTTTAGCTGATCTCTTCAGCTCCCATGGGTTTATTCATCATTTCTATGCACATAGTTACTAGATCTATATATCCAACCCTAACTTCTTTCCTGATCTCCAGTTATGTCTAGCTTCATAACATTTCTCAAGTAAATCTCTTTTCTTGTAATTGCCCTAATCACCTCACACCTAGAATATTGTAATAGCCTTTTAGCTGAACCCCCTTCCTTTAATTTTCCCCCACTCTCATCTATGTTCCACATATATTCCCTAGTGATCTTCCTAAAGTGCAGGTCTGATCACATCACACTCCTCCCCCCAAAAAGCCTCTGTGGCTCCCTATTACCTTCATGATCTGATATAAAAATACTTTTTGACTTTTCAAAATCTTTACAGCTAAACCCTTTCTACTGTCTTCCACACACTACTTCCCTTCCACATACTCTGATCCAGAGAAATTTGCCTTGCTATCCCTCACTTACAGGCCATCTTTGTGGCATTCGGTATTTGTGCCTTTTCATTGGCTGTCTCTTCTACCTGCAACATTCATCCTCTTTGCCTCCACCTCCTGACTTCCTGGGTTTTATTCATGACTTACCTGAAATTCTACCTTCTGTAAGAGAACTTGCTTGGGTTTGCCTCATTACAAGAGGTTTTTTTTTTTATTATCTGCCATTTCCACTGTATACATCTTATATGTACAAAGGTATTAGTATGTTTATCCCCATTAGAATTTAGGAGCTTTAGGACAGAGAACTGTGTTTGCGCTCTCTCTCTCTCTCTCTCTCTCTCTCTCTCTCTCTCTCTCTCTCTCTCTCACTCTCTGTCTCTGTCTCTCTCTGTCTCTCTCTCTGTCTCTCTCTGTCTCTGTCTCTCTCTGTCTCTCTCTGTCTCTCTCTGTCTCTGTCTCTGTCTCTCTCTCTCTGTCTCTCTGTCTCTCTCTCTTCTTCCCTTCCTCAATTCCTCCCTCCCTCCCTTCCTTCCTTCCTTCCTTCCTTTCTTTCTTTCTTTCTTTCTTTCTTTCTTTCTTTCTTTCTTTCTTTCTTTCTTTCTTTCTTTCTTTCTTTCCTTCTTCCTTCCTTCCTTCCTTCCTTCCTTCCTTCCTTCCTTCCTTCCTTCCTTCCTTCCTTTCTTTCTTTCTTTCTTTCTTCCTTCCTTCCTTCCTTCCCCTCTTTCTTGTATCCCCAGAATTAAACATAAAGTCTGATACAGACTAAGTACTGAAAAATGATTATTGGCAAGCTAGAAGACAATGGATTATTCCCAGAATTGAACAGGACAGGTACATTAGGATGAATTGCCTTTCAAAAATTACAAAGTTCTTATAATGTATCTAAACATTTCCCTAAAATGAAGACCCAACTTTTAAATACCAAGATTCTTTAAGTGTTGTTATATGACTATGAGTCTTGGAACATTGCAGACTCCGAATAATTGAGCAGGAACATGCCCCCAGAAGGTACAGAGTGGGTGTGTGTAGGTTGCAATGAATTACTAAAAAGAAATAACAATGGATTACATCAAAGGAGTATACCAGTCAAAAAGAAGTTATGTTGCTCACATGGCAAGAGCAAGAGATAACACATACAGAAAGACAGACATGAACTCATGCATACGCATATACGTACGTACATACATACATACATACATACATATACACACAGTTTCCTGGGCTCCTCTAATGATGTCTTCACTATCCCAAAGAAAGTAAGCATGGCCCCATCTCACTGGGAATATTGTAGAAAAGATCACCTAGGATGAGTATGCATAGGCAACTTCATTAATGAAGAGTATCATGATGTGATAGTAAGAAGGTTATGAACACTGGAGTCAGAAAGAAATGGGTTCAAACCCTGTCTCAGAAGTTTATTACCTGTAGGACTTGAGGCAAATTATTTTACGTCTCTTAATCTCAGTTTTATCTTATGTAAAATGAGGTTAATAACAGTATTTACTTTATAGGCTTGTTGTGAAAATCAAATGATATATGTGTAAAGCACATTGTAAACTTTAAAGCATTATATAAATATTAAATAATAATAATAGATGGAATGAATACCAAAATTAATGAATCCACAAGTCTATTAGATATTTTTGTTTTGTTTTTCTGCAAATAGTGTATCCACCCAGAAAAGTGTAAGCTCCTTGAGGCCAGGGACTTTATTCTTTTTGTTTTTGTTTTCTTATTTTATTTTGTTTTCTTCATTACTGTTTTGTTTTTGTATTTCTAGCACTATGTAGTTGATGCTTAATAAATGCTAGCTGATTGAATAGATGAACATTAACCACTTTCAAATACCCTGATACCTGGAGAGGAAGGAATCGTATAATATTCTTTGTAGATCTGATATTCTGTGGAATTTCATTCTTAAAATATTGTAACCTACATTAGGATACCTAAGTGATCCATGGCCATGGTTAAAATGACCTTTTTGGGTTAAGATATTGACATTTTCAGCAAAGGTTCTCCCCTCTCACCCAGTGCCTGAGAAGGGCACATCTCCCATTCTCATTCTAAGTTCTTCAGTCAGACCTGCTCAGAAGTGTTGCTGTTTGAACCAATTTGTTATTCCCAGAGGCTTTTTTTCTTCTTCTAGCAAATAATTCCTAGACGAGAATAACCTCCCAGAAACAAATGATTTTAGAAAAAATGCATAAAAGATGCACCTCTTCAGAAATGTAGGGCCTACTGAGCTGGAGATACAGCAGTGCTCACTAATTCTTAGGCATATGCAGACGGTTGACAATCCTCTGATTAAATCTCTCTCCTTCCTTCCTTTTGGGCCTGCTTAAATCATAATATTGACAGAAACAATTTCTGAAGGGAAAATGGAAACGAACCCTGGGCAGTTGAACTCACACGAATGGCGGTGTGTTGGTACAATTTATACTCCATCTGACTACTATCATAGAAAATAAATAAGAATTCTGAACATTCCTGGGATCCCTTTGAGCTATAGCACAGGCAAAATGTGCCAGACAATAGCCTTTACTTGATAACTTCCCACTGCTCCTTTTATATGGGAAGATTTTACATTGCCAGGTATCTATTGACCATAAAATCCCATAGTATCATGAAAAGACATATTCATTGGATAAAATGCTGACAGTTTGAAAAATAAAACTAAATCAACCCACTAAGTCCCATTAGCTTAAACCAGAAGCCGTTTTACATGGCATTTATTCACTTTTTTCACAACCTTTATGTCGTATCTCTGATTCCTTACATGTAAAATGAAGGCATCGTTCATTTCATACTCAGTAAAGTGATCAAGTTGAATACAGAAAGAGTTAATGTCAGAGAGGATCTGAGAAAGTAGGCACAGCAATACACTGTGGGTGCTGTGAATTGGTACAACCATCCTGGAGAGCAGCTGGGATTTTCCTGAGTGAAGTCAGTGAACTGTTCAATATCCTCTGACCTAGAAATTCAATTGTTGGATATTTACCCCAAAGAGTTCAAAGGCAGACTGAAAGAATCCAAATATAACCAAGTTTTCATAGCAACTCTTTATACCCTAACAGAAAGCTCTGAAAACTAATCAGGTAACCATTTCATTCTGTGTACTTGTATACCTCAGGGCATGGCACTCTTCTTGCCACATAAACAGATGCTAATAAATACTTGTTTATTGATTGATTGAGGAATGAGTAGAATAAATTGCATGATATGGATGTAATAGAGTATTATTTTGCTATATTGAATTATATAGATAAAAAAATCTGAAAGCAACAGGGATGACTTCTAAACACTTTTACAGAATGAACTGCTACATCAAGAAAATAATGTTCAAAGTTATTACTGAAACAATACTAACATGAAGTTGAATTTTATCTGTAATGATCAATCTGGACCACAAAGAAGTGTTTAACCTCATTTCACCAATTATTTTGTTGTTATTGTTCAGTGTTCTTCATTCTTAGAGAGGACCAATGACATCACAGGATGATGTCTTCACTTGTTGCATGAATTGGATTCAAGTGTGTGAAAGCTGCACAGTCATTATCCTCACTTTTCTCTTCTAGGTATTAAAGTTTAGTGGCAAGACAAAAGTCAAGACAACTCGTGGAGGACTGAGAAGCAGTGAGTAACTCTGCTCCTTTTAAATCAATGTCTTTTAGCAGTGCCTTAGTGAAAAAAATACAAATAATTTTAGAAGTTCACACTCAGTCAGCTGAATGTGCATAGACTGCCTGTGAATTGAAGCAATTTATACTCTTCCTGATGAAATTTCTTAGATGGGAGGATAGACATAGTGATAAGATGTTGCATTTGTTATTAGGTGTTATAATTGTGTTGGTTAGTTCAAGTTAGTTCAAATTAGTTAATATTCACCAATATATTTTTTTTAGGAAATCAGGGTTAAGTGACATGCCCAAAGTCTCATAGCTAGTAAATGTCTGAGGCTGAATTTGAAGTTATATCCTTTCTGACTCAAAGACCAAAGTGATCTACCCACTGCACCAACTAGATGCCCCCAACCACTCATTTATTGAGCACTTACAATGTAACTGAGATGGGGTAGTTTTAATTAACTTCTAGTTACAAGAAAAGAATTATTGAAAGGTGGGGTAGGAGGATTTAATGTAATTAAGAGTGTGATTTAAAAATTTGAGATATCAATAAAACTAATTTAAAAAAAAAAGCAAAATTAAAGGCTCAGTTGAGATGACCTCTACGTTCCCTCTAGCTCAATGTATTTATTAAAACCCTAGGCTTTGATTTTGTGAAACATCTTGGACTTAGGATAAAAGGGAAGTGAGGGACAAAGATAGGACAGACCTTGGTCTTATCTCTGCCAAATACTAACTCTGTGACCTTGGTAGCTCACTTATCTTCTCTAGACCTCAATTATCTCATCTTTACAATGGAAGAGTTGTACTAGATTATCTTTAAGATGACCTCCAGCTATAAATCCTGGGATTGCATTTGGATTCATATGTCAAAGTCTGTGATGGAAGAAGAGATGTCCTCTGGTCTGATCACTCTAGATAATTTTTTTTGGCATTTTAAAATTATTTTATTCATTTCATTAAATATTTCCCAAATAAGTGTAAAAAATTTAGCATTAATTTAAAAAAAATTAAGTTGCAAATTGTCTCCTCTCTTGCCCCTCTCCACTCCTTGAGAAGGTATGCAATTTGATAAAGATCCTACATATGAAGTCATGTATAACATATTTCCATATTAGCCATGTTGCTAAAGAAGGCACAAAATAAGATCATAATAAGATCATCATAAGTTTTAAAATATTTTTTAAAAAAATTATGCTTCATTCTGTGTTCAGAGTTCATCAGTCCTCTTTCTGGAGATGGATTCTATTTTTCATCATGGATCCTTCAGAAGTGTCCTGGATCATTATTTTTATCAGAATAACTAAGTTGCACATTTGGTCATTCTTTTTTTATGTTTCTTGCTTTTTATTGTTTATTGGATTGTTTTTGGTATGGGGCAACATGGAAAATATGAAACTATGTCTTACATGATGTCACATGTACAATTTTTTTTCATTTATCTATTTATTTATTTATAGTTTTCAGCATTCACTTTTATAAGATTTTGAGTTCTAAATTTTCCCCCTCCATCCTCTCCCCACTCACAAAGATAGCATACAATCAGATATGGCTATATATGTACATATATATAGGCTATGTATGTACAATCTTATTAAACATATTTCCACATTAGTCATGTTGTGAAAGAAGAACCAGAAAAAAAGGGAAAAACCACGAGAAAGAAAAACAAAAGAAAAGAGAGAAAAAATAGTATGTTTCCATCTTCCTTTAGACGCCATGGTTCTTTCTCTGTATATGGATGGCATTTTCCATCCTGAGCCTTTTGGAATTGTCTTAGATCAGTACATCATCTTGACTTTTGTCCTGCCAATAGACTTTGATGACTCTTCTCAGGCATCTCTTGCTCCTTGTGTCTGGATGTCAAATTTTCTATTCAATTCTGTTTTTTTTTCCTCAAGAATGCTTGAAAGTCCTCTATTCCACTGAATGACCATATTTTCCCCTGAAACAATACTCAGTTTTGCTGGGTAAGTGACCCTTGGGTTCATTCCCAGCTCTTTTGCCCTCTGGAATATCATATTCCATGCCCTTCCATCCCTCAGTGTAGAAGCTGCTGGGTCCTGTGCTATTCTGATTGTGTTTCCACAATATTGGAATTGTTTCTTCCTGGCTGCTTGTAGTATTTTCTCCTTGATCTGGGAATTCTGGAACCTGGCTATAATGGAGTTTTCTTTTTGGGACCTTTTCCCACTTCTCTTATTTGATTTTAAAAGTCTTTTTAAGGTCCTTTATGGCCTGCAACCCGTTCATGTTTTCCTCTGGGGCTTTTGGAGCAGGACTTCTGACCTCACAGTCCTCTTCCCCTATGCTTCGACACTCTTTGCCCCCAAAGTAGGAGTCTATGGTTTCATTTTTCTGTTTAATTTGTTTCCTTTCCCTTGGCATGTTGCCACTTAATTACTTGACTTTGGGGCTTGTTGCCACAGTATGGCTTTGCCGCCAGATAGGGGAATTTTCGTCCCGAACGTGTGGGGGGGCAACTTCTGTTTCTGGCAAGCTGGAAACCCACCCACGACCTCCACCCGAGATCACAATCCAGATCCAGGGAGGTTAAAGCAAGAGCGATTACCCCCCAAGACTGATTGCTGGATCTCCCTACAGTTTGCAGGCCAGGAGCTGGAGATGCCTCTGAAAACTACAAAATGGCATATCTCCTCAGCAGCTTCTAGCCCCCAGGGGAGGAAGCCAACGCATTCTCCAAATACTGGTCCCAAAGTCCATAGGGCACTAACCTCTCACTTTGTCCTAGGCATGTCTATGTTGATAATTCTGGAATCGCCACAGCTGCTGGTGTTCTGGGGTCCCTCCAGCCAGCTGCTGGCCCTGCCGCTCTGGGGCTAAAACCTCGGCTCAGGCAAACCTGTGCTCGGCTCCCCACGTTCTGCATGCTGTGCTGCTGGCTCCCAGACCGCTGCACGGGTCCTTCCAGCAGGGATGCTAGGCTGTCCTCAGTGGGAGGTTAGTTTCTCTGTGTCTTTCTGTGGGTGCTGGGGCTCCAGAAGTTGTTCAGAGTCCCCTTTGACATCGTTTGGAGGTAATCTGGGGGCAGAGTGGCTTGGGTGCTGTTTCTACTCTGCCATCTTGGCTCCGCCCACCAATCACTCTAGATTCTATAGGTCCTAGAGGCACAGAAGACAGAGGGACTATAATGAGTTTCAGTGATCAAAGCGAGAAAAAAGTTTTAATGATCACAACGTTGGTGCTAAAACCACGACCAAAACAGCCATGGTAAGAACAATGAATGTGCAGCAAAGAGCACAGCCTTTACAGGGGAGGCAGTTGAAGGTTTGCAGAGTATATTCTATTTCCAGGCTTTTTAATCCTGAGAAACTCAACGACTTACATCTGTTTATCAGCACATTTGCTAAATCTATAAATGCCTCAATTTAGACATAATTAAAGTATGAACAAATCAACCTTCTGACGGGTTTAATGAAATGTGACCTGACAAATTGCAGTGTTCCTTGGGTAATAAAAGCGTTTCTGTCATCCATGGCCGTTAGGACTTCTCACAGGATCATAGATCTGGAGCAGGAAGGGCCCTTGCCGTTCATCTGATCCAAGCCCATCATTTTACAGATGAGGAAACCAAGACCCCAGAGAGCTGACTTGCTCAGTCATAGATGACGTGGCGGATCCAGTTTTCTTACTCAGGTTCTCTTAGTCCCAGTCCAGAGCTCTTTCCATTCCACCATGATTTTCTCTCATACACTTAGAAATCTTGATCTGTTTTCTCTGTCCATCATAGGCATCAGTACATTTGTCTAGTGCGTGGCACTGTGGCTGTTCTTGCCAGGAAGCACATGGACATGTGTGGCTTTCTGGTTTTCACTTTGAACAAAGGTGACATCTGGATTTAAGAGAAATCAGAATATAGCTTCATTTTGTACCCAAATACATGATTTTGTAGTGGAATCATACTCCACATCTCCAAGGGCCAGAGTTCTGGGAAGTTTTTAAATCACTGGAATGTAATGATGAATATTAATATGTTTATGACCTTTCCCTTCTCTGACCCTTAATTACCTTCTCTGAAAAATAGGAGTAATAAACCATGTCGTAACCAGAGATAGCATGACATAATCAATAGAGGGTTAGACTTAGAACCTGAGAGATCTCCTGATTATTTCCCATTTTCTTGTATGTACCTTATATATATGTAGTTGTTTGAATGTTGTCTCAAGCCTTAGATAATGAACTCCATGAAAGCAGAGGCTGTTTTATGGTTTTTTGTGTCCTCACTGCTTAGCTCAGAGACTGGCACATAGTAGGCTCTTATTAAAAGTTTCCTCCACTTATTGGTTAACTTCAGTTTGAATCCCACCTCAGATACTAGCTACATTAGGCATATCATAGGAAGTTCTCTAAGCCTTAGTTTTCTCATCTGCAAAATGGGAATAATGGTAGCTTCTACTTCACAGTATTATTGTGAGGAGTAAATGAGAAAATAAGTGCTGAGCACTTTGTAAAGCTTAAAGCATAATATAAGTTCCAGGTATAACCACTGCTACCACCACCATCATTATCACTATCATGATGGTTATCACTACCATCACCTATCTATGATTGATACTTGTCCCAAATGAGATAATGAATTTAAACTATTTTAAGCCATAAAGAATTATATGAATCAACAAATTCCCGAATATTCATATATTGAGTGCTTACAACGTAGAAATGTTGGATTAAGTGATTAGGAAATTAACAGAAAAGTAAAACAATCCCTACTCGCAAAGAGTGTACATTCTAACAACAGAAGATAACACATAGACAGATGCTGATTGAAAGTTATGGAGGGTTTTTAAGAATTCAACTACAAAACTTATGGTAAGGTTCCAGGGTCTTTAGGAATGAGTAGTAGGGCAAATGTCAATGCCTGGGTATCTGGAGAACACAGGGCAATGGCAAGGGCAGATGGTAAAGTCCACCGGTCCTTAGGATGCAGTGGCAGGGAAAATAGTAAGACCTGGAGTTGTCTTCCATCTTACCAGGGAGATTATCATTAGTGACTCAAAGAAACAGTATGAGTGGTTGGTTGCATTTGCCTTTTAGCCAGGAACCTGAACTATTGGAAATACAGATGCCAATGGACCTCAGACCCTAGCTTCATATAAAATTATTATTGTACATTAAGCACACATTTTAAAAAGTTTCTTAATGTCATGTATGATTATTATTAATATCAATACTAGTAATATTAATAGTAGTGGTGGTAATGTGGTCATTGTGGTAATTAAGAACAGAAATGGGAAAAAGTTTAATTTTAAGTCAAAAGAATTTAGGTTAAAATCCTGTACCTCTCACAAAGAAAACAAATCATTTTTCAGCAGCTGGGAGATGATACTCATAATTTCCCCCTGTTTGCTGTGACCTAGATCTGGAGGCCTTTGTACCCTGAACTGTCATGGAAATGCCACCTCTGTGCAAGACTGAGGTGGAAAGTATATCTGCTATTTTATTGGCAAGTAAATAGCAGAAAACAAGGTGCAATGAATGCTCTTAAAGCAAGATCAAAGAGAGGGGCTCATATAAACAGCCTCTAAGCAGAGTTCATTTGTGTGGATTTGGACCCTTTGGGAAAAGCTTTTTATCTGAGAGTGTCATAGAAATTACTTCACCCAGAAATTTCTGTATAAGCCCAAAGATGTATTTATTTGCAACAACAACAAGAAATGTTATCAAATTCATTAGTTTCTGGGGTGGTACTTTCACAGACTATCCTGGTTTAGAAATGCTCCTTTCTGTATAAACTGTTAGTCCCAAATCCATGGATAATTGAGAATTACCTGGGTAGAAAAGCAAATCCACATGAAACATATTCTGTCCCTGGGTAGGTGTCCCTACTACCATCCATCCAGTCTCAGCTCAAATAACCATGGCAGTTTTATCAAAATGATTCTCTGGATGATCTCCAGCAAGTCAATGTCCTTCTAAACATGTGTCAAAATACTATGGGTTCTGTGTGAACTTGGGCAAGTTACTTAACCCCAATTGCCCTCCAAAAAGCAAAAAAAAAAAATACTATGGGTTGCTTTATCCAGGGCAACCTACAGCAAGGGAACCTTGCTCCCTTGTTCTGGGCTTTGGCCTTTTATATTTTTCCCAATTATATGCAAAAACAATTTTAACATTCTTCTTTTGAATTTTGAGTCCCATATTCTCTTTCACCTTAACCCTTCCCTCTATTGAGAAGGCAAGCAATTGGCATAGATTATACATGTATAGTCCTGCAAAATACAACTAGGCCTTTCTTAATGAAGACTCACAATCTTTTAGTTTTCTTCACTGTTTTGTCAAAATGCTAACAATGGTTTTGAAGCCAATTAAACCCTCAGATCATACTTAACTGTTATTAAGCTATACCTCCCTAAACTCTATTTGCAAGGTTCGAGTTTTGAACCCAAACATAAGGCCTTAACATTTTTCTTAATTATCATCTGATTAGATACATCCAATCATCTTTGCCCATTTTTCACACTTTCGTACCCTGACTTTGTTTAGCATGATAACTCTGGCTCCCAGAATCACCCTCAGTTGTGCTTCAAATGTCACATATGCTTTCATTCAAATCATTAATACAGACATTAAAAATGCAGGGCCAGGAATGGGTTCTTAGTGTGCTCCAGCTTGATATCAATTTACTAATGCCTAATCTTTGGGTTCAATCATTCAGCTAGCATTGAGTTCATCTAAATTTTCTAGCACACATCTTTTCATTCTGTTCATAAGGAGAGCACCAAAATTTGGCTAAATCCCTGGGTAAACTCTCACTACAATATTTGTCTATCTACCAGTCTAGAAACCCTGTCCAAAGACTAAATGTGTTTAATATGGCAAGACCTGATAGTGACAGAGACACAATAAGAAAAGAGAACCAGAGAGAGGAGAGACACAAAGACAAACTGGTACGGATCAAGACAGGCAGAAAGAAAGAAGGGAGGAAAGAAAGAAAGAAAGAAAGAAAGGAAGAAAGAAAGAAAGATAGAAAGAGAAAGGAAGGAAGAAGGAAGGAAGGAAGGAAGAAAGGAAGAAAGAAAGAGAGAAAGAAAGAAAGAAAGAAAGAGAAAGAAAGAAAGAAAGAAAAGCAAGGAAGGAAAGATTAGAGAATGAGACAGAGATAGCCAGAAGTAAAACAAGAGGCGATTATTTCTGCTTTCTTTCCATCCTAAATTATCATCTCATCCACAAGAAGCAGCAAGCTTATTACTTCTTTGATCCTCTTTTCCCCCATCATAGTTACATATTTTTTATTTGTTTTGGTGGTTGTTCTTAGAAATTATTACATCTCAAATCATTTTGGATTTTGTCCCTTCAGATATTGTTCTTAACAAGAATCCATTTATTCTTTCTACCCATCCCCTCCCTTTTTGAATTTTTATCCATCATTTGTCCTCACTCTCATCATCTATGTGTGTCTTTTTTAAGTTGAGGAATGATTTGTAGTATACTCACATTGATCTCCTAGGTAAAGAGTATGTGTAATGGAAAGAGCCTTGGGTTTGGCACAGTACCTGGATTCAGATCCTGGCTCTGATGCTTACTTCCTACATGACCTTGATCAACTTAGTTAACTAAATCAACTTGATCCACTTAATTAACTTCCTTAGGTTTCTGTTTCCTTAATTAACATGTGATGATCAGACTACATATCTTCTAAGGCCACATATGATTCTTTAAAAACAGTTAACATTTCTCTTACTCATTGGCATTGCATTCAGAATTTCATTCTTGAGTTTCTCACCTACCTTTTTTGGATAACTTTCTTTGTAGAATCTTAGTCACAGGATTGTACATTTCTTTTATCTGAATTCTTAAATCTGCTCCCTGAAACTCCAAAGCACTTGGATTGTTCTGATTTTCCTCTCCTCTTTCATCATTTCTAAGATTATAGTGTGATAGGATCATTTATGGAAAGTGGGAATGGACCCTAGAATTTATCTTGTGCTACTCCCATCATAGCCTAGGTGTAGTCTTTCTCCCAAAGATTTCATCATGTCTAATTCAGACACCAGTTATTTCCTGTTTGTCAAAATTTGGTTAAGAATATGATTTCCCTCTTTCACTTGCATTACATTTTGAAGAATGAAATGATCATTAAATCAAGTCAACATTTGATTGACCACTCCACTTCTGTGTGTGTTCATGCCTGCACAAGTGTGTGTGTGTGTGTGTGTGTGTGTGTGTGTGTGTGTAAGAGAGAGACAGAAGAACAGAGAGATAGAGACAGAGAGAGACAGAGAGAAAGTGAAAGAGAGCTGCAGCTTGTGTTCAAATAATTTAAGTCCCTCATCCCTTCTACTTATCTTGTCTCCTTGCCAGGCTTGCAGTCAGCTTCCTAAAATCCTCTCTAGTCTCCTCCTTTTTTCTGGGCAGCCACAATAATATCCCTTCTGTTTTTTCCCAGAATTGATTTTAGCCTAAGTGCCCCCTACCATACTCCTTCTTTCTGATTCCAGGTTTTCCTCAGATAATCTTCTTAATACACAATGTCACATTATATCCCTTCTTTTTATCTATCCTGATCCCTTTGAATGAAATATACTCCTCCCATATTTATTCTGACCATTCCAGTAAGTCTCTATAAAATTTACTGAGTTATATTTATTCATTCTTCTTTAGGATATCAACTTCATTTGAAGTATCAATGTGCCCTACCTTTTTGTTACAGACCTCTAAGATAATGAGTTTTGTTGCTAGTGATTTTCCGGAAATTTATAAATATTTGCTAAACAAAATAGAATTGAATGTTTTCTTTTGTTAATTACTAGTTATCTCTAACTCTATTTTGTTCATTTTGTAGCCACTTACTTTTATGGTATATATAATGTATGTGATTATTTATCATCTATCTATCTATCGTATATCTATCTAGTTAAAATTAATTTTACAGATTGCTACCCCCCTTAATTTTTTTGTTTGTTTCAAGCTTTCTTGATTAAATTTCTAAGACTCCAGACAAATATAGTTTTGTCAGACCTTACTAGGAACATTATATCCCTAGCCAAGAATTTATCATTCCTTTATTTTAAGCTGCGATCCAGAAATACAAATTCTTTTCTGGGATGCCTTTTTCCTCCTCTCTTTTTTCTATTTTAGCTGTCCCTCCTACCCACCCCCTCTGTTGAACAAAAAAAGAAAGAAAGAAAGAAAGAAAGAAAGAAAGAAAGAAAGAAAGAAAGAAAGAAAGAAAGAAAGAAAGAAAAACAAGACCTTAAAAGAAAAACAAGATCTTAAGTATACATAATCCAGAAAAACAAATTCCCAGATAGACCATGTCCAAAAATGTATGTCTCTCACTGCATTTTAAGTCTATTACTTCTCTGGCATGATATGAGTGGCATGTTTCATCTTCAATCTTTTCAACTCATACTTTATCATTATATCAACCAATGTTCAAATGTCTTTCAAAGTACTTTTTCTCTACAACATTGTCATCAGTGCCAAATCTGTTCTCTTCCCCCTAAATTTACTCACAGTGGTCTTCCCAGTTCCTTCTGACAGTGTGTATTTCATTATTTCTTATGGCACAATAATATTCTATTACATTCACATACCACAATTTATTTATCTATTCTCCACTAGGAGAACAATCCCTTACTTTCCCATTTTTGGCTATCATAAAAAGAGATGCTATAAATACATTTGTATATATAATTCTTTCCCTCTTTCTTTGATCTCTTTGGGGACATGGCTTAGTATTCATAGAACATTAAAAATAATGTTAACTGATATGTATATAAAATTTTAAGATATGCAGTGCACTCTACATAGATTATCTCATTTGATCATGTAACTGCATGAGGTAAGTGGTACTGGTGTCGTGATCCCTCCTTTATGTACAAAGACAGTAAGGCTGCCAGAGATTAAAGGAATTGTTCAGGTTCACAGAATTTTGCTAGTATCCAAAGGAGGGTAGGAACAGTACCCTATTTGGCCAAATTTTTGTCTACCAAGATTTTTTTTTCCAAATGCTTTATTAAATTCTGGTTTACATCATTCATTTCCATCAGATTTTGAGTTACAGTTTTTCCCCATTTTTCCTCTACCCACCACCCCAGAATAACAGTCATACAGGAGATCCCCTCATCCAATCTGCTCTCTCCCATCTCTTCTCCCACACCCCCTTTGACTTTTCCAATAGGGCAAGGTGAATCCCCGAGCCCCATTGCCTGCACATCTTATCTCCCAAATATATGCAAAATAGTATTAATCATATTATTTGTATATTTTTTAAAAATTGATTTTAAAAGGAAGATAAGCAACTCAGTATATGCTGTACATGTGTAGCTGTGCAAAACATTACCCTAGAAGGTATATTGTAATAGACTGACTATATTTTCCTCCCTCCTATCCCACCTTCCACCTTGTCCACTCCCCATCATGATCCTGGCCCTTTTCAAAAGTGGGTGCTTCCAACACCCCCCCTAACCCGCCCTCCCCTCCCCCACCTTCCCCCATCCCCTCCTCCCCCACCCTCCTGTAGGGTGGGACACCTTATTTGGTATACATGTCATTCTCTCCCTGGTCCAAATTCAATGAGAATAAGGTTTTGCCTTTTTGCCTTCCTGTTCTTCCCCTCCCCTGCAACCACCTTCCCCTGCCTCCTCTACACCAGACAGTTTACACTATTGTGCTCCCCATTCCCCTCACCACATTACTCTCTCACCTCTTAACATCACCTTTTAAGTATCATCCCTTCCTATTAAATTCGACCTGTGCCTTCTATCTATGTGTACCTGTAAACATATATACACCCATTCACATATGTATTCATATGCCCATACACCCTGCTTCAATTATTTTCATACTGAGAAAGGTTTCCTCAGTCATAGTTATTGTTTTATTGTAGGAATGTAAATAGTTCAACATTGATAAGTTCATAGTGATTTCTTTTCCCTGTTTACCTTCTCAGGCATCTCTTGCTTCTTGTATCTGAATGACAAATTTTCTATTCAACTCTGGTTTTTTCTGCAAGAATTCTTGAAAGCCCTCTATTCCACTGAATGACCACATTTTCCCCTGAAACATGATACTCAGTTTTGCTGGGTAGGTGATTCTTGGTTTTAATCCCAGGTCCTTTGATCTGTGGATTATAATATTCCATGCCCTTTGGTCCCTCAGTGTAAAAGCTGCCAAATCCTGTGTTAACCTGATTGTGTTTCCACAATATTGAAATTGTTTCTTCCTGACTGCTTGTGATATTCTCTCCTCGATCTGGGAATTCTGGAACTTGGCTACAATATTCCTAGGAGTTTTCTTTTGGGTATCTTTTCAGTAGGTGATCTGTGGATTCTTTCAATCTCTATTTTGCCCTCTGGTTTTCAAACATCCAGGCAATTTTCCTTGAGATTTTCTTGAAGGATGATTTCTAGGTTCTTTCTTTGGCCATGGCTTTCAGGTAGTCCAATAATTTTTAGATTGTCTCTCCTGGATCTATTTTCCAGGTCAGTGGTTTTTCCCATGAGATATTTCACATTGCCTTCTATTATTTCATTTGTTTGGATCTGTTTAATAGTATCTTGATTTCTCATAAAGTCACTAGCTTCCATTTGCTCCAGTCTAACTCTGAAGGAATGAATCTCCTCAGTGAGGTTTTGAGATTCTTTTTCCATCTGGCAAATTTGGCTTTTTAAGGCATTCTTCTCCTCATTGCCTTTCTGAGACTCTTTTGCCATTTGAGTTAGTCTATTTTTTAAGGTGTTATTTTCCTCAGTCAGGCTGTTGACTGTCATTTCATACTTTTCTTGCATCTTTTTCATTTCTCTTCCCAAATTTCCCCCCACTTCTCTTATCTGCTTCTTAAGGTCCTCTATGTCCTGTAGCCAGCTTGTATTTTCATTTGGGGCTTTTGGTGCAGGAGTTCTGACCTCCCAGTCCTCCTCTTGTTCCATGCTTTGATCCTCTTTGCCCCCAAAATAGGAGTCTAATGTTGCATTTTTCTGTTTATTTTGTTTCCTTTGCCTAGGCATGTTGCCACTTAATTACTTGAGTTTTGGGCTTGTTGCCACAGTAGGACTTTGCCACCAGCCAGGGGAACTTCTTTCCCAAACATTGGGGTTTTCTAAACTTCTGGAGATATTAGTTGGGTGGCCTCTGTGAAGCCACCACATGCTCTGGCAAGCTGGTCACACACCCCTAGACCTCCACCCCAGACCACAATCCAGATACAAGAAGGTTAAAGCAAGAGCACTTTCCCTGCATACTGGTCACCGGATCACCCTACAGTTCACAGGCCAAGAGCTGAAGCTGCAATGTGGCAAGTGGCACAAGCTGCACCGGCTTCTCAGCAGCTTCCCACACCCAGGGGAAGAAGCGATGCATTCTCCCAAGCAGTTCCAAAGTCCATAGCACTAACCTCTCACTTTATCCTAGGCATCTATGTGTTGATAATTCTGGAAATGTTACAGCTGCTGGTGTTCTGGGGTCCCTCCAGCCAGCTGCTCTTCTGGCCACCCTCGGGCTAAAACCGGGACTCACACTGGCTTGGCCAGAATGCTGCACTGGCAGCTCACAGAGTGCTGAGCTGGCAGCTCCCAGAGCAATGCATTAGCCACTCCCTGCTGGGCTGCTGGGCTGTCCTCAGTGGGAGGTTAGCCTCTCTGTGTCATTTTGTGAGTTCTGGAGCTCCAGAGGTCGTTCAGAGTCCACCTTTTACATAATTTTTAAGTGGAGTGGTTTGGAGCTCCATGGAAGCATTGTTTCTACTCTGCCATCTTGACCTCTACCAAGATTTGTAACTGTCATTAATCCAATATGCTCTTTTTTCTCCTCAAACCCCTTTCTTCAATCATCAGTGGTGAATAAAGTGCCAAATATATTTATCAGCTTCTTGTCTATGATTTCACAATCATACTGCGAGATCTAAAAGGACCTTAGCTAGTCCAAACACCGTGTTACAGAGAAGGAAACTGAGGTCCAGAGAGGTGCAAATAGTCCAGAGAGGTGTCAAGAGTATGATCACTGGATTTGAAAGATCTTGGGGTGGGGTGGAGCATAGATCTTCCTATTATGGGAAGAAGTAAAAGCAAGAACTTGCTTGAGCTTGTCCCCCAATTACCTCCACCTTTGTGAAAAATAACTATAAACAAATTTTAAAGCTACATAACCCATAAAATGACAGAGTGAAATACATCTCCAGCTGAAGGCAGACTGGCAAGCCAAAAGGAAGGGTCTATTGCACTCGGCTGGGAACAGAGTGCAATCCCCCATAGACTGTGCCAGCACAGACCTGTGACACAAACCAGCCAGAGCAGATCTCAGGGCACTGAATCACTGGCAGCTGTGGTTGTTTCCAGACCACTTAACCCCTAAATGCCAAAGAGAAAGTAAAAGGTCAGTAGAGAAACTCTGTTGAACCTCAGTGAAAGAATAGCTTTATCCCTGCCCCTGCACCCGGGGCATTGGAGGTGCTGATGGCTGTAGAGGCAATAGTGGCAGCATTGGCAGCGGCATCAGCAGCCACTGCTTCTGGAGCTCCAGGTCCACAGATGGTGGGAGGCCTAAGCAGCTGATTAGAGGGCAATTAATTGCAGGAATCTCTTTGCTGGTGCTAAGTGAGAATTCTCTTGCTTTGCCCTGCTTAGATCTGGGGTGCAATATTGGGTGGAGGTCCTGGGATGAGGAGAAGTGCTGGGATGGCAGAGTTTGTGGTCACAGGGGAAAGGGAATCCTCCTCACAGTTTCTGAGACAGTGGCCTAGAAGTAACTTTGACAACAGCTGCTCAAAACCCCAGAAATTTGGGACGCAGCACTCTCCACTCTGGAAGCAGGGTTATAACATGACAAAGCTCAAAAGTCAAGTAATTGACTGGGGAAATGAGCAAACAGAGGAAAAGAAATCAGACTACAAAATTGTTCTTTAGTGACAAAGAAGATCAAAACATAGAACCAGAAGAAGACAACAAAGTCAAAACTCCTGCATCAAAAGCCCCCAAGAAAAATATGAATTGTCACATGCCATGGAGGAGCTCAAAAGGGGTTTTGAAAATCAAGTAAGAGAAATAGAGGAAAATTGGGAAGAGAAATGAGAGTGATGCAAGAAAATCATGAAAAACAAACCAACAGCTTACTAAAGGAGACTCCAAAAATACTGAAGGAAATAACACCTTAAGGAAATAGACTAACTCAAATGGCAAAAGAGGTCCAGAAAGCTAACAAGGAGAATGCCTTAAAAAGCAGGACTGGTTAGATGGAAAAGGAAGTCCAAAAGCACATTGAATAAAATAATTCCTCTAAAATTAGAATGGAGCAAATGGAAGTTAATGCCTTTATGAGAAATAAATATATTATAGAATACATCCAAAACAATGAAAAAGAAATAGACAACAATGTTAAATATCTTACTGTAAAAACCACTGGCATGGAAAATAGATCCAGGAAAGATAATTTTAAAATTATTGAACTACCTAAAAGCCATGATAAAAGAAAGAGCTTACACATCATCTTTCAAGAGATTATAAAGGGAAACTTCCCTGGTATTCTAGAAACAGAGGGCAAAATAGAAATAGAAAAAAATCTTGAAAGGCTTTCTATGATGTTTCAAGTGCATTCCCTGGGAAGATATCAGACCTTTCTTTTGTTTTGTTGTGTGCCCCTCAGTAAGTAAACTACTCTGGACAGAAACCAAATTCCTGCTTCAGCCTAACTCAGGAGCTATGGCTTTCTGCACCACAGCTCATCTCTTCTTTCTTTGACTTTCATTGGGTTGTTTCTACCATAGCATCATTCTTGGAGTGCTATCAGATGCTTCTTCCATGGAGGGCATAGTTCTTCCTTTTATGGGAAGATCCTTATATTGAGAGACCATGCTGCACAGTGAAAAGAACTTTTGACATAGGATAACTGAGGTTTGAATCCTAGCTTGGTCCATAAACTCGTTCAAGTTACTTCATGAAATATTCTCTATGCCTTAGCTTTCCCATGTGTAAATGAAGAGATTGGACTAAACTGCTACTGAAAAATCTTTTTCAGTTCTAAGTGTATGAACTCCTATATGGGTGACCTTGGGCCAGTCCTTTAAAATCCCCAGGCCTTAGTTTCTCACCTATAAAGTGAAGGGATTTACATAGGTGGCCTCTTAGACCCTATCAGCCTCTTCTTTGACTCCACAGCTTACATTGTCCTTATTTTTCCCATCCTACTTTGAGTTATATACTTCCTCCACTAATCCACCCCACAGGTCAGGATTCTCCTCTGCCTCTTCAGATGTATTTTTTTTCTTTGTTTGGGCCTTGAAGCCCAGCTTCTATTAGTTTTTCGGAACAGTCATTCTCTTAGATTACCTAGACAGCTCAAAGACATTTTCCTTTCCCTTTTATGGTATTTGCTCAGAGGGAGACCAAGCTCTTTTTCCATTCTGTCTTAGTATAAATGCAAGTATAAATGGAGAATCATGCAGGGAAATCTTTTCCTGGAAATCAGCTGATAGAGTGGGTCAAGGTCCAGGTAGTAGCTGAAACTAATGGGCTGCCAGGAAAGAATGTGTAACCTCCTAAGATTTGGGCATTTGGGGGGCTTGGCAAATGATAACAATACTCTTATTCCCCCAAACACCAGATATTTATCTCTAATATGCTTAAACAGAAGTACTTACATAAACATATGTACATATATGTGTGTTTATGTAATTACACACATGTGTATATCCATGTGCACATATTTCATATACAGATATATGGAAGTGGATATTTACATATATATGTATATATATATATATACATATATATGTAGATGGTATATTTATACGTAGAGATATAGTTGTGCATGTGCTATCTTCCTGAAAAATTATTTGTACCTTGAAATCAGGGACTATATTTTTATGTCTTTGTATCTTCAGCATACAGTACAGTGTCTATGTACATATTATGTAGTTAGGAGATGCTGATTGATTAAATAACAAAACTCTTCCATCCTCTTCACATGGATTTTTGCATGACATCTTGGGTTAGAGTTTAGTATTTAAAGAGCAGGTTCCCTGTTTATAAGAGTGATTTTATTAGTGTAGGAGACTCCCTGATGAGGAAAAAACCTCTCTACCAGTGCAGATTGGCCACTTCTCTGTAATCTCTAGCATTAGAGAACTTCCCAGAGCACTGAGAAGCTATGTCACTGACTTGTCCAAGATCACATAGTCCACGGATGTAAGGATTGGAGGGGGGGGGGCTGATCCCACTTCTTCCTGGCTCCAAGGCCATCATCTCTATATCTGCTATGCTCTACTGACTTTCTTGGGACAACTAAACACTAGCATAGTGACTGGCACATAGTAGTCAACTAATAAATACTGTTGATTGAATCCAATATCCCAGATACTATCTAATAAGAGTAGAGAACGTCAGATCAGTCAGTTCCCTAATATTAGGCATTTTTTTTAATGAAGCCTACCATTCAAAATGGGCCAGCTAGGAGGCTTAGTGAACAAAGCATTGGACCTGGAGTCAGTAAGACCTTTGTTCAAATACAACCTTAGACACCTACTATCTGTGTGACCCTGAACGAGTCACTTAACCTTTGTTTTCCTTAATCCACTGGAGAAACAAATGGCAAACCACTCTAGTATGTTTGCCAAGAAAACCCTATAGGCAGAATTGATGTACTATGATCCATAGAGTCACAGAGAATTGTACACAACTAAATAGCAACAATGATCAAAATTGTTTTCTCTGTTGTCATAATTGACCTGTTGACTCAAAATAGCTCACAAATGACTGAAGTGCCTGCATCTTTTCCAGATAGACTCCAAGAAAAAAGCTTTTTTACACTTAGGGATTTACTAGATTTAGACTTGTGGGCTAATTTCTTTTCCATGGGGACATATGTTACTCAGTTTAGGAACTGGTTTTCTCTTAAGTTGTTGTACCCAAGGTTCCGAAGGGATTATTCATTTTGATCTCATTCCTAGCAAGCAAACACAAAACCAAGAGAGTAGTTACTTTACATACCTTATAAGAGAAAAATAAAGTACTCACCCTGCTCCTTGCAGTCCCCAGTTCTGACCTCAGTGTTGCTTTTGTGTTTCTTTTTGAACATTTATTAAAAGAATGAAACAGTAAATCTGCCCCAATAACAGGATGATTGGTAGTACTTTTTCCCCATTTGTGACATCTGTAGCATGACCTGAATCTGTCAGTCTGAACAGAAAGGATTTAGAGTGTCAGCAGGGGCTCTAATAACTAGACCTGCAGGGCTGTTCCTAAAGTAGCAAACTACAATCACTTCCATTGTCCTCCTTTTTACCACAGGCTGGGGGAAGGGTTGAAAGTTGGGGAAGGGGTCTTTAGGGAAAGGCAACATTAGAGATGAAAGTCAGCCTGACTTTCCCAGACATGGCCTACCCATATCCCAGCTAATCTGCATAGGTGCCTACTCGGTTCAATGCTTTGGAACAGAAACCAAGCCAATAGGTTGAGGAAAATGTTTTCCTTGAGCAACAAGGATGGGTGGACACAGGGAGACTCCAGCAGTCCTGAATCAGGAAATAGTGGGCTGACTGTGTCTAGCTCAGACATGATCTCAACCTTGGCAGTGGCCTGGATATAACACTTTGCTGGGTTCTCTTGTATCCTTACACCATCTACAACTGGCCCATATTCTATCTGTGCCTGACTGTACTATAGGGAGGAATTATATCCCTGTACCAACTGCTGATTGCTTTATGGCTCAGGGCATGAGGATTGACAGGCCTATAAATTCCAATCTAACTGGTGAGCCCACAGATGCTATTTTTATTCTGATCTTGAAACTTTCCTAAAATATTAGCCTGAGTGATATCCTTCAGTGGTCGCTTCTGAAGGCTAATTATGCACTCCATAAAAAAGTCCTTTTTACTCGTTTTCCATCCGCTGCCCTCTGAAAGCCCACCAGTTGCTCCCCCTTTCCACATTTGGGGAATAGAAGGAATGTTCATAATAAACTATACAATTCTATAGTTCACCACTTTATGCCCCTCAATCATATCATCTCAGCAGGCATGCTTGGTCAATATGATGTCCATTTCAATGGAAGATGTGCTTAGTTTCAAATGTAATAGATATAATTAATAATATGCTTGATTGAGATAAGCTTTAAATTGAATGGAGCTGACATAGAAAATAAATTCTGTTATTAACACCGTTAGGAGGTAAGGTGGAATGCAACCAAATCAGTAACCAGGAGGTTGAGTTGTATCTAGAGAAGGGGATTAGATATTTGTATATTCCTATAGAGCCTTGACAGAATCAGAATTTTGAAATTGGAAGGGACCTCAGACACTCTTTAGTCATAGCCACCATAGAACAAAATTCCCCTCTATCACTGACTCATTAAGCTTTTGCCTGAAAACTTCCAATATGGGGGCAAATCACTGCCTTCAGTAGGAGCCCATTCCCTAATTAGTCCTAATTAGGAAGAAGGTTTTTCTGAATCGAGCCTGAATCAACTTCTTTACAACACCCAACTAGCCCTCTGGGGTCCTGTATAATATGTACAATGTCTTTTCTACATGACAGCTTTTCTAATACTTGATGCATTCTGGGCCATTGCCAGTCATCTTGACTTTTTTTTTCTTCTTGCCTGTGGACTCCAGTGACTTTCGAGGAGAGACTTTGTTCTGCCCCACTCACATCCAATTCACATGAAAGTCAAGACATCATCTTCATGGTGTCATTGGTTCTCTTCTAGAATGAAGAATGAAGCAACAACAACTTTATGGCAACTATCATATTCCCAGTATGTCTGCTTTAGTCTGGAATCTTCCCTCACTTCAGTTCCTTCTTCAACTATTCTGATGGCCTTCATCTGAACACTGAACAACTCTTCAGCCCAAGGTCATATTCACTTCCTTTTTTAATGAAGATTACATCTATGCTCCATTTAATGAGATATGATTCTAAAGTTTTGGTTCAGAGATGGCCACAACACTGCAGTCATTTTTTAAAGACAAAGAACAGGACACAAATGGGTCTCAGAATGCTAACAATTGAACTTTGGGAAAAGAAGGAGATGCATGGCCTATAGAAGTGTTTCAGTGGAAACTCAATTTGGAGACAGGAGGAACTGAGTTTAAATCCTGCCTTAGACTTTTACTAACTAGGTGGCCCTGGTTAAGTCATTTAACCTCTGGCAGCCTTCAGTATTCTCAACTATAAAAGGGGGACAATCATAGTACCTACTTCACAGGGTAGTGTTTGAGGATAAAATACCATATGCAAAGTACTTGGTAAACAGTAACACATGATACAAACACTAGTTGTCAAATGGAAAAAGAATGGCTTCTCATGGAGAAAAATATTTTTTGATCCTGGAGCCATTTGTCTGATGACTCAGTGAAACTCAGAAGGAGTAGACTACTGGTGAGACAGAAGAAGCTGGAGATGAAGCAAAAAAGGGGCAACTGGCAGTAGGGGAAAATGGTTAGGAGAGGAAACAGTCTTGGGATCTGAATTACTGGTGGCAGCCTTTGGGGAGGAGTAGAAACTGGTCAATTCAGCATTTGTTTCAAGTTGTCCTAGTTGACTAGATGTTGACCCTCCTGGAGGCTATGAATGGAACAATGTTGGCAATATTTGTTTAATCCTCATGGGAGTAACTAATAGTTAGGCTGGGGTCAGGCACCTGAAATGGATTTGAATAGTATGTTTAGGATGTTTTATATATAGAAAGACCTTGGCAGGATTTAAGGCACTATATCAAGTATTATTAGCATTGTTTCTACGGTTGTTAGCATTAAAGGATGCCTAAATCCTGATGGAGCAATGTCCACATGAGCTGTGAAAATCATTTTAACATACATGAATTTTGCATCTTTAGATTCTATGAGGATGACTATATTTATAAGCACTTCATTGTCAATATCTTATTTGAATCTCACAATAAATTATATAACATATAAGTCAATCAATGGATGAGGATTTATTAAGTAGTTAGCAAGTACCAAGCATTCTTCTAGGCACTAGGGATGCAAAGACAAAAAAATGAAATAATCCCTATACTCAAGGATCTTACATTTTACTGGGAACCAAAATGTATATATGTAAGGATCAAATATGATAATATTTGTAAAATACTTTGCAAACTCTAAAGTTCTATACAAATGTTAGTTATTTGCATTTTATTTTTAATAATTAACAATGAATACTATCAGATTGATAATTATTAATAATAAAATAATATATAGGAAATTAATACAAAATTATTACAGAATTGCTTAGCACAGAGGACACTAGTAATTAGGGACATTAGAAGATACTTCTTATTGAAGCTGGTGCTTGAATTGAGCCTTGAAAGAATGAGGCATTCTTTGACGCAGACTTGAGGAAAGCCTGCATTCCAGGCATGGAAGAAGACCCGTGAAAAGTCAGAGAAATGGAAAATGGAATGCTAGATCAGGAAAAAATAGTGCTGTCCTAGATTGTAGCGTCAAAGTGGAGGTATGATATTTAATGAGAGGCGAAAGATAGGTTGGGGTCAGCCTGTGAGGGGTTTTGAAAGCCATGCACATGGGTTGTCATATTGCCTTAAGGAGCTCATGGAATTTAGTGAGTAAGGGACTGACATGGGCCAGATCTTTGCTTAAGTAAAATAATATTGGCAGTTATATGGAGGGTATATTGGATTGAGGAGACGGATACAATGAGATACAATGCAAGGATACCAGTGAGAAATCCATTGAAGTAGTATCAGAAAAAGATGAAGACCTGCACAGTGGTGGTAGCTGTGTGAGTGGAGAGAACAAGCCAGATTAAATAATTGTGAACAGATTTGAGAACTGATTATACATCTAGAGTTCATGACAGTGAAGAGTCAAAGATGATGCCAAAGTTACAAAACTGGGAGACTTCAGGATGATTATCCCAATTTTATAAATTAGGACACTGAGACTCAATGACATTAAAAGATTAGTTGATTGTCACACAGCTAGTCAATTATTGAAACAGGTGGGATTTGAATCTGAGTGTTCCAGCTCAACACATTATCTACTATGTACCACGATCCTTAATTATAGACATATGCATCCTATTGGAGAATTTGTTATCCTACCTTTTGTAAATTCACACAATTTCCCCAAAGGGAAATGAACCACATTGTTCTGTAGTGTTCAGAATTCTCTCTGGCACCATGCTTTGTGAATGGGGGTACAAGAGACATTCTGCCAACTCTGAGAGAATGATTGGATGTAATAAAAGGCTGCTTATACGTTTGGGCTAACAGTGATTTTATTTAGGTGCTTTTAAAATATTTGTCTGGATGCCAGTAGGTCCTGTTGATTTATATACAAGTTTTTCTGACATAAATACTTCTCTAATATGCCTATTCTAAATGGTAACTGAGCAGCAGGAATCTCCCTGTCTTCTTTCCTATCCCCTAAAATATCAAAGAAAAAAATGTTTACATCTCTTTGCTGTTTCCTTATCACTCTGAGTTAAGTTATTTTTGTTATGATCATCAAGTGGCCCTACAGTTACTTCTTTTTGATTTAAAGAATAACTTATTATTGACTCTGGTGCCTCTTACAAAATGGTCCTTGAATAATTTTTTCAGTTGACTGAACTTTTACTTTTCATCTGACCTGAACACTGCAGGTTCCCCTAATCGCCTCACTTGAGCAATCATTCTGCACTTTGAAAGATGCCTACTTTATTTTGCTGTTTAGCCACTAAATCCTTGTTTGTTCGTATATATTTTTATCCAAGGACCACATTCATCTTGGGCTACCATTAAGATGGTTTTAAATAGTCTCTAGATTTATTCTTGTGGGTTATTTCTTTTTTTAAATCCCTATTCAAATATTCAAATAATATAGAATGTCAATATATGGTTGATTTTTTTCTGAATAATTTAATTAATACAGATTTTCAGGCAAGTAGGCCATTTTGAACAAAATAAAATTAATCAACTTTATCACAATATGTTAAAATAAAAGCATTCTATTCCAGGCTTTTTTCAGTGGTGTTAGGTGGGAATGCCAGTAACTGAGTGGTAGAAATTAAATTTTAACATGGCATTTTGGATGCTACATTAAATTTCGATGATGGCTTGTGGCAATTGGAAAGCTCAGCAGGTAAGAGTAGATTATAAAAAAAAAAAAAACAGCATGTCATGTCTCCTATGGAGAGGGCCAAATGAATGGCCAGGTTACTCTGACATCCTTATGGTGTGCCATGCTGGGTATTAATAGAATAAATACACAGATGGTTTCCAATGCTTCTTTCTAGAAAAAAATAATAAGTGGATTTGAGAAGTTGAGAATCATTCTTTCAGATACTGACTAAGAGATAGATAGGATTCAAGTTTCAGATACAGGAGTCACTGAGCACATCCTCTGTATGAACAAGGGTATTAGATTTAAAAGACAATAGATTAACAGTTGAAGGTGCATTTGATTGTATGTATGTGTGTGTACACACATGTTTATATGTTTATGTGAATATATGTTATATATAGTTATGTATATCATATATATATCCATCTATCTATCTATCTATCTATCTATCTATCTATGTCTGTCTATCTATGTTGTCTAGTCTATAAGGGCTTAGAAAGATTTGAGATAGAGACTAAAGGAATGTGAACACTTCCCATTACCCCTTGGCTATCAGTAATAGGGTCTTTATGACTATATCTGAAAATATATATATATATGTATGTATATATATGTATATATGTATGTATATATGTATATATGTTTATATATATATATATATATCTGACCCAGAAATGTAATTTGTTCACTTTTATAAAATCTCAGAATATCAGAGTTTTAAGTGATCTTAGAGACCATCTAAAGGCAGCTAGATGGTGCAGCGGATAGAGAGCACTGGGCCTGTAGTCAGGAAGACCTGAGTTTAAATCCCACTTCAGGAACTTATTAGCTGTGTGACCCCAGCAAGTCACTTAACTGTTTATTTATTTATTTATTTATTTTTTGCTTTTAGGAGGGCAATCAGGCTAAGTGACTTGCCTAAGGTCACACAGCTAGTAAGTGTTAAGTATCTGAGGCTGGATTTTAACTCAGGTCCTCCTAACTTCAGGGCTGGCGTTCTACTCACTACCCACCTAGTTGCCCCTACTTCACTGTTTATCTCAGTTTCATCATCAGTTTAAAATGACAAATAACTCCAGTATCTTTGTTAAAAAAAAAACAAAACAAAACAAAACCCAAATGGGGTCATAAAGTGTCTGATATGGCTGAAATGACTGAACAACAACCAAGGAAACCATTTAATCTAATATGATCTTGGACAAGAAGCCCCTTTATAGAACCTAGTAAAGAGTCATTCAGCCTGTAATTGAGGTAAGGGTATGCATACCATGCAGGCAGCTAAGTGATATAGTGGATAGAGTGTTGAACCTGGAGTTAGGAAGACTTGATTTCAAATATAGTTTCAGACGCTTATCACCTGGGTTATTCTGGGCAAGTCATTTAACCTTTGCCCCTGCTTCCTCCTCTGTAAAATAGGGAGAATAATAACACCTGTCTCCTGAAGGTATAGTGAGGTTTAAACAAGCCAATATTTATAAAGTACTTTGTAAATCTTAAATCTCTATACAAATTCTACCTAGCTTTTATATCCAAGCAGAGTTGAACTGTGCAAGAGCTATCCATGGTACCCAAGTTATCCAAAAAGATCATTGAGAGAAGAACAATGGTGATGGAACAAATAGCTTGCTCATCTCCTTCTAGTTCCCTTCAAAGGCCTAAAATAGAAAGTAATGATTTCCTTCTATGGAGAAAGTCAATGGTTTTGTTCCACTTTAAGGAACAGGAATATAAGAAGAAAAGAAGTATTTGTTAAGCACCTACTATGAGCCAGGCAACATATTATTATCCCACATTTTATAGGGGAAGCAAAATATCACGAAACAAAGGAAATGAGCCTTATAAGGACCACTGAAGTCATTCCAAAGTATCTTGTGACTTGTTCATTCATAGGGGCACAATCAGATGAAGAAACCTCAAGTTTCTATAGTGCTCCAAGTCAGTTGTAAATTAGCCCAATGAATCTAGCTTCAGTTTTAGTGAAAGCTGGAATGGTTATGCATATAGTGATCCCTACTGTCCATGACCCTTGTCTTAATACCAGTATAAGTATCTGGATCTGAAACGAACTTCATCTAATAAATGATTTCTCTTTTTCTGATAGGTTAGGTCTAACAACTGAACAGAAATGCATAATCCAAATCTGTTATATGTGAGAGATGCTTCTCTTTCTATTAAGTTTTATTTAAACCAATTAAATGATTTATCATTTTGTGACCTCAAGAGAAGTAAATTAAAGTTACATCAGTAAACTGATAAATTCAGGTAGGTGAAGACAATGAGCTGAGAAATCCCTGCTCCATTTCTTTGAAACATTAATCTACATCCCTGGGCAAGAATGGGAGAAGTGGCAAAGGTACCATCCGTGAATAGGAAAAAACAAAGGATGATTAGCAACCTTGTATCCTAAGATCTTGAGAAGGGAAAGAGACATAATGTTCCATAACCCACATAAGCCTCTGTGGACAGTGAGTTTCTTTCCTGAGAACCAGCACGACTTATTTCATAGAGACTCAGAACTGGACATTTGAAGATGAATTATTTGACTATTCATGAAACAAAGAAAATTACTTTTTTTTAACCAAAAAATGACTTTCAGTGCTTCTCTTTGCTTCCAGAGTATTAGTGGTTCAGTGGCAAAATGGGGCAAAGCTTGCTAAAATCATTGCATTTATCAGTTTCTATAGCTAAATTTTGCCATCATTTGGCTAAGTATGATATCATTATCCAAAAACAATGGTCAGATATATTGTAATTTTTTGGGAAGCAATAGTGGTTAAGTAACTTGTATAGGATCACAAGTGTCTGAGGCTGGATTTGAACTCGGGTCCTCCTGACCTCACTGCACCATTTTGCTTTCCCCTGAATATGTTATTGAAGGAGCTGAACCATAGCAATATTGGCATTGTTACAGTAAACAAGCACAAAAAAGAGACAAGAATAATATAACTAAATGGAAGAATGGCTCATGGGTTCTTTTTGGAGAGACATCTAAAGGAGTTAATGGAGTTGATTTTATTACAAATAAAAAAGATTTATTAAATATTTAATAATTGAGAAAACATATTTTTAATCAAAGTAATTCCAAGTTGATCAATTTAAACAATTGCTTAATGATGAAAATGTAATATGGGCAGAAGAAATGACATAGACACTGATTATGATATTTCCATATTGAAGTTGAACTAATGTAAATAAAATGCCATAACAGAGATTGGAGAAGAGGGTTCCTTGACTGTTTAAGTCAGTATTCACTTGATTTACTTTTCAAGAATGATATGATGGTCTAGCGCAAAACTAATGGAAAATATAATTTTAAAAATTCACTCTGACAGAGATAGTAGGAAATTATGAGAAATATCACATATTTTAAAAATTAAGCAGAAGGTTAAAAACAACATTAAAATCTGGAACAATATAGATCCTCCTAGATGAGAGAGATCTACAATTCAAAGGAATCTGACCAAAAGAATTTTAACCTCTCCCTAAAATGAAGTCCATTCTGCTCAATACAATTTAGTATGCCATTTTTATTTTTCAGTATAACTAAAAGTCCAGATTTTGATGTTGTCTTTAACCATGTGGCTGCTTCAGAGCTCCTAGCCTGCAGATTGTAGGGGGACCAAGAAAACAGTCTGAGGGA
The DNA here is from genome assembly GCA_011680675.1 of Gymnobelideus leadbeateri. Lineage (NCBI taxonomy): Eukaryota > Metazoa > Chordata > Mammalia > Diprotodontia > Petauridae > Gymnobelideus > Gymnobelideus leadbeateri. The sequence continues at coordinate 57,666 of WOXC01009059.1, forward strand.
TAATTGTTCTTGCTTTAACCTGCTTGGATCTGTATTGCAGTCTAGGATGGAGGTACTAGGGTGTGTGACCAGTTTGCCAGACCATATTCAGGCTTCAGAGAGAGCACTGAACTAATAGCTCCAGCAGCTGAGAAAATCCCAGCAATTGAGACAAAGCTCCCCGCTCTGGTAGCAGAGTTCTACTGTGGTAAAAAAAAAAAAAAAAAAAAAAAAAAAACAACAACAACTGAAAAGTCAAGTAATAGAGTGTCAACATAAGCAAATGAAGGAAGCAAGGCAAGCACAATAATCAACTTTGAACTTTTTGGGGGGACAAAAAGGATCAGGGCATGGAACAGAAGGAAGACAGCAAAGTCAGAACTCCTGCACCAGAAGCTTACAAGAAAAGAATGAGCTCCTTGCAGGCCATAGAGGAGCCTTAAGAAAGATTTTGAAAAGCAAATAAGAGAAGTAGAGGAAAAATTGGGAAGAGAAATGAGAATGATGCAAGAAAATCATAAAATGAGAGTCAACAACCTGACTGAAGAAAATAACACCTTATAAAATAGACTAACTCAAGTGACAAAAGAGGCTCAAAAAGGCAACGAGGAGAAGAATGCCTTAAAAAGCCGAATTTTCAAATTTGCCAGATGGAAAAAAGAATCTCAAAAGCACACTGAAGAGAATCATTCTTTCAAAATTAGATCAGAGCAAATGGAAGGTAGTGACTTTATGAGAAATCAAGATACTATTAAACAGATCCAAACAAATGAAAAAATAGAAGGCAATGTGAAATATCTCATTGAAAACACCACTGGAGGCAGCTAGGTGGTGCAGTGAATAGAGCACTGGCCCTGAAGTGAGGAGGACATGAGTTCAAATCCAGCCTCAGACACTTGACACACACTTACTAGCCATGTGACCTTGGGCAATTCACTTAACCCCAATTGCCCTGCCCTGTCCCCTCCAAAAAAAGCAAAAAAAATCAAGGAAAAAACCACTGACCTGAAAAACATACAGGAGAGATAATTTAAAAATTATTGGACTACATGACAGCCATGATAAAAAAAAGAACATAGAAATCATCCTCCAAGAAATTCTCAAGGAAAATTGCTCTGATGTTTTAGAATCAGAGTGCAAAATGTAGGTTGAAAGAATCCATCTATCACTTTCTGAAAAGATCCCAAAAAGAAAACTCCTAGGAATATTATTGCCAGGTTCTGGAGTTCCCAGATGAAGGAGAAAATATTACAAGCAGCCAGGAAGAAACAATTTGAATATTGTGGAAACACAATCAGGATAACACAGGATCTGGCAGCTTCTACACTGAGGAATTGAAGGATTCTTAATATGATATTCTGTAGGTCAAAGGAGCTGGGATTAAAACCAAGAATCATCTAAACAGTAAAACTGAGTACTATGTTTCAGGGGAAAATATGGTCATTCAATGGAGTAGAGGACTTTCAAGCATTCTTGATGAAAAAAACAGAGTTGAATAGAAAATTTGACATTCAGATACAACAAGCAAGAGAAGCATGAGAAGGTAAACAGGGAAAAGAAATCATAAGGAACTTGTATCATAGTTGAACTACTTACATTCATACATGGAAAATGATAATTGTAACATGATACTTTTCTCAGTTTAAGAATAGTTGAAGGGAATAGAAATATATTATATTTATCTATGTATATTATATATATAATATATACATACATATATATGTCTATATAGGAGGGCATATGGACACATGATTACATATGTGAGTATGTGTATACATTATGTACAGGTGTACAAAGACAGAGGGTACAGGACCAGTTGAATAGGAAGGGATGATACTTAAAAGATGAAATTAAGAGGTGAGACAGGAATATAATGAGAGGAGATGGGGAGAGATAGAATGGGGTAAATTATCTCACATAGAAGAGACAAGGGAAAACTGTTAAAATGGAGGGGAAGAATAGGGAACGAATCAACCTTATTATCAATGAATTTGGCTTAGGGATGGAATGACATACACACTCAATAGGGTATCTCACCCTACAGGAAAGTAGAGGGGAAGGGGATGAGAAGGGGGGATGATAGAACATAGGGCAGGCTGGGGGGGGCAGGGAAGTTGGAAGCACCCACTTTTGAAAAGGGACAGGATCAAAGTAGAGAATAAAACAAGTCAGGGGTTGGATGGGATGGAGGGAAATATAGTCAGTCTTACACAACATATCCACTATGGAAATGTTTTCATAGCTACACATGTACAAATTATATTGAATTTCTTATCTTCCCAGTAAGGGTGGGTGACAAGGGAGGTAGGGAAAGAATCTGGAATTCAAAGGTTTAAAATCAAATGTTTAAAATATATATTATTATCATAATTTTACATGTAACTGGGAAAAAAAGATACAGGCACTGGAGCATAGGGATCCACCATGCCCTACTGGAAAGTTGGAGGGGGAATGGGGGAAGATATAGGAGAGAGCAGATAGGGAGAAGGGATATTCAGTGGGGTTGCTGTTTTGGGGTGGTGGGTAGGGGAAAAATGGGGAGAAAATTTGTAACTCAAAATCTTGTGGAAATGAATGATATAAACAAATAAATAAATAAATAAATAAATAAATGAATGAATGAATGAATGAATAAATAAATAAATAAATAAAGTATAGTGGAATCATATTCCACCTCTCCAAAGGTCAGAGATCTGGGAAGTTAAAATCACTGGAATGTAATGATGAATATTAAAATGTCTCATGAATGTCTAGAAAAGTGCAAAAAATTTCCCAAGTCAGACTTTATTTACTCTTATTTAGTACTGAAATTTTAACAAAGTAGAAACAATATGAAATAACATTGAAAAATTTAAATACTTTGCCCTTCTAGTTAGGGTTCCCACATGCTCACGTATCTTAGACTTTTCAACTGGTATTATGAGCATAAGCAACCTCATGACTTTAACCCAAGGTGCTTAGCAATCATCTAGTTAAACCCCCACAGTTTTTAGGAATGAAGACAGCAAAGCAAAATTACTCCCAGATTCCCAAAGTTACATGTGCAGGTAATGGCTGAGCTAAGACTTGTCAGCCTTACTGGGCAACACTCCCCCCATTCATACTCTGGGATATAGCCAAACTGGCCTTCACTGTGTCTCTTCTCCACAACACCCCCGCACCCTGTCTTTTCACCTTTGCTCTGACAACCTCCCATGCCTGGAATAAATTCCCTCCTTGCCTCCATAGCTCTTTTTCTCTTCCTTCAAGAAGCACCTCAGGTACAGTATTCTTCATAAAACCCTTCCTGATCCCTCAACTGAAAAGTGCCCCCCCTTCCAAACTGCCTCAATACTACTTTGTATATATTTATACTTAATTACATGAACATTTGTGGTGTATATCTTTTTTTTTTTCAAATGCTTTATTAACTTCTGGTTTACACCACTCATTTCCATCAGATTTTGAGTTACAATTTTTCCCCATTTTTCCCCTACCCAAGACCCCAGAAGGGCAGTCCCCAGGATATCCCCTCATCTAATCTGCTCTCTCCTATCTCTTCTCACATACACCCTTCGACTTTTCCAGTATGGCAAGGTGAATCTCCATGCCCCAATGGCTGCACATCTTATCTCCCAATTATATGTAAAATATTATTAATAATAGTATTTGTATATTTTAAAACATTTGATTTTAAAACTTTGAATTCCAGATTCATTACCTTCCTCCCTTGTCACCCACCCTTACTGGGAAGATAAGCAATTCAGTATATGTTGTTCATGTGTAGCTATGCAAAGCGTTACCATGGTAGATACATTGTAAAAGACTGACTATATTTCCCTCCCTCCTATCCCACCTCTCACCTGGTCCACTCCCCACTTTGATCCTGTCCCTTTTCAAAAGTGGGAGCTTCCAACTTCCCTCCCCCCAGCCTGCCCTTCCTTCCATCATCTCCCTCCCATCCCCCTCCCCCACTCTCCTGTAGGGTGAGATATCCCATTTAGTATGTATGCCATTCTCTCCCTGAGCCAAATTCAATGAGAATAAGGTTTGGCCTTTTTGCCTTCCTGTTCTTCCCCTCCCCTGCAACCACTTTCCCTTGCCTATTCTATTTGAGATAGTTTACACCATTTTGTCTCTCCCCATTTCCTCTCATTATGTTCCTCTCTCACCTCTCAATCTCACCCCTTAAGTATCATCCCTTCCCATTAAATTTGACCTGTGCCCTCTATGTATACCTGTAAACATATATACACACATTCACATATGTATTCATATGCCCATATACCCTTCTTCAACTATTTTCATACTGAGAAAGATTTAACCAGTTACAGTTATCGTTTTACCATGTAGGAATGTAAATAGTTCAACTTTGATAAGTTCCTTATGATTTATTTTCCCTGTTTACTTTCTCAAGCATCAACTGCTTCTTGTGTCTGAATCTCAAATTTTCTATTCAACTCTGTTTTTTTTCCTCAAGAATGCTTGAAAGTCCTCTATTCCACTGAATGACCATATTTTCCCCTGAAACATGATACTCAGTTTTGCTGGGTAGGTAATTCTTGGTTTTAATCCCAGGTCCTTTAAAGCCCTGTGGAATATCATATTCCATGCCCTTTGATCCCTCAGTGTAGAAGCTGCCAGATCCTGTGCTATTCTGATTGTGTTTCCGCAATATTGAAAGTGTTTCTTCCTGGCTGCTTGTAATATTCTCTCCTGATCTGGGAATTCTTGAACCTGGCTACAATATTCCTAGGAGTTTTCTTTTTGGGATCTTTTTCAGGAGGTGATCTGTGGATTATTTCAACCTCTATTTTGCCCTCTGGTTCTCAAACATCCAGGCAATTTTCCTTGAGAATTTCTTGAAGGGTGGTTTCTAGGTTCTTTCTTTGATCATGGCTTTCAGGTAGTCCAATAATTTTTAGATTTTCTCTCCTGTATCTATTTTCCAGGTCAGTGGTTTTTCCCATGAGATATTTCACATTGCCTTCTATTCTTTCATTTTTTGGATCAGCTTAATAGCATCTTGATTTCTCATAAAGTCATTAGCTTCCATTTGCTCCAGTCTAATTCTGAAGGAATGATTCTCCTCAGTGAGCTTTTGAAATTCTTTTTCCATCTGGCAAATTTGACTTTTTTAAGGCATTCTTCTCCTCATTGCCTTTTTAAGCCTCTTTTGCCATTTGAGTTAGTGTATTTCTTAATCTGTTATTTTACTCAGTCAGGCTATTGACTCTCATTTCATACTTTTCTTGCATCTTCCTCATTTCTCTTCCCAATTTTTCCCCCACTTCTCTTATCTGCTTCTTAAGGTCCTATATGGCCTGTAACCAGCTTGTATTTTCATTTGTGTCTTTTGGTGCAGGATTTCTGACCTCCCAGTATTCCTCCTTTTCCATGCTTTGATCCTCTTTGCCTCCCAAATAGGAGTCCAATGTTGCATTTTTCTGTTTATTTTTTTTCCTTTGCCTAGGCATGTTGTCACTCAATTACTTGACTTTTGGGCTTGTTGCCACAGTAAGACTCTGCCACCAGCCAGCGGAGCTTCTGTCTCAAATGCTGATGTTTTCCCAACTGCCAGAAGTATTTTTTGGGTGGCCTCTCTGAAACTTCCACATGCTCTGGCAAGCTGGTCACACACCTCAAGACCCCCACCCCAGAGCGCAGTCCAGATACAAGAAGGTTAAAGCAAGGGCGATTATGCCCCCAGAGTGATCTCTGAACCTATAGTTTGCAGGCCAGGAGCTGAAGCTGCAACGTGGCAATGTGGCACAAGCTGCACAGGCTCCTCAGAGGCTTCCCGCCCCCAGGGGAAGAAGCTGACGGATTCCCAAATACTGGTCCCAAAGTCCATAGGGCACTGACCTCTCACTTTGTCCTAGGCACCTATGTGTTGATAATGATGGAAACGCCATAGCTGCTTGTGTTCTCTGGTCTGGCTGCCCTGGGGCTAAAACCTCTGACTCATGTGGGCCTGGGCTAGGCTCCCAGAGTGCTATGCTGGTCACTCCCTGCTGGGATGCCAGGCTGTCCTCAGTGGGAGGTTAGCTTCTCTGTGTCATTTTGTGGGTTCTGGAGCTCCAGAGGTCATTCAGAGACCCCTTTTACATAATTTTGAAGTGGTGTGGGCTGAAGCTCCATGGAAGTGCTGTTTTTACTCTGCCATCTTGACTCTGCCCCTGTGGAGTATATCTTTATATGTATTTTTGCACTCCCCCCCCACATTAAAATAGAAGTTCATTTGAATAGGGATTGTTTCATTCTTTGTATACCTAAAGCCTGTAACATAGTTAGCACTTAATATTTCCTAGCTCATTACTTGTATTTTGTAAGTGCAGTGCCTATCACATAGTAGGCACTTAATAAATGCTTGTTGATTTCTTACTTGAGAGAAGCCATCTCCTTGCCTCCTTCCAATGATCCTATCTCTACCATATGTGGCTTCTCCAATTAGTGCCCGGTAGTGCTAGCATAATACTCAGACCTCTTTGAAAGTAAATTGGGTAATTCTTTTTATCCTCACAATACTTGGTCTTAAAGCTGTCTCTTTGAAAGAAACATACTCCTGGGCACGTACAGAGTAGCCATCCCATTATTCTTTTCTAACATAAATTCTAATAGAAAGCCAGAGAAGCTTAATGTTCTTCAGAAGTTGAGCCCTGGGATCAGAAACCTCACTCTCTTAAGAAGAAGGAAGTATGATATGGGTAGGAAGCAGAAGGAATTAAGCTTTATGTTCATGAAGTCTGGGATCCAATTCAGCATACAACTATAATTTTTTTTAAAAGACACTGGATTTTCAGAAGAACTGAGAATATTTTATGGGCTTAATTATAAAAATTCGAAGAAGGCTTACTCAGTTATCACAAAAGACAAGCAGGAAAATCACAATTTTATTATAATTTTCTCTGGTTATTTTTAGTCTTGTTCTTCAAATGTAGATTTTTGGGGGTCAAAACAAAACCCCTAAATAATAAATAAATTTCATAGGATACGTCCTTGTAATTTTTATGTATTCTCTTATCTAATTCTCAATTTCATATCAAATGATCATGTTAATTCATCAGAAGGAAAATATAATTTTTACTTGACAGTAACCAGGAAAGAAGAATGCTTATGGTAAATAGGCCAGCATTGGAGTCAGAAAGATGCACATTGAATTCCTAATGCTGATACGTAGAGTTTGAAGGAGTATTAAGGGATGATCTCATCCAACCATTCATTTTTCATAAGAGGAAAACAAAGGTCCAGAGAAGTTAAATGATTCATCCAAAGTAACCTAGATTCTAAGTAACCAGAGTTAAGGTTGAACCCAGGTGCTTCATCTCTATATCCATCATCCTTCCCCTGGCTCTGGAACCCTGGACAAGCCATTTAACCCATTCAGTCTCCCAGGTGACTGAGTCTAAGGGCTGCAGGGGAGTTTTGCTTGTGTAGGGATTATGTTTTTGTTCAGTTGTTTTTTATCATGTATGACTTCATGAACCCATATGGGGTTTTCTTGACAAAGATACAGGAGCAGTTTGCCATTTCCTTCTCCAGTTCATTTTACAGATGAGGAAACTGAGGCAAACAGGGTTAAACGACTTGCCAGATTTGAACTCAGGAAGATGAGTATTCCTGACTGCAGGTCTGGCATTCTTTCTACTACATCATCGAACTGCCTCCCAGTAGGGGATTGTCCACACTGGTAAAATCACAGGTCAAGACAAAAAGTCTCCTCCAAACATCCCCCTAAATCCCTACACCATCCTTCTAGAAACTGTGGTGACCTGTGTAATTTACTTAACCTCTGTGGGTTCTGCTCTCAGGAAACATTTTAGTTACCTCATCTATTAAATGAAGGGTTTAGTTCTGAGTTCGAACAAAGCTTCTTGTCTTATTTTCCTTTCATTTAAACTTTCACCTGCACAGTTTAGAATAATTTTGTTCAGATAGGTCTAACCAATGCATGAAATAAATCTTGTTGTCCTTTTTCCCTTTCCTCCCTTCCAGAGTCCTGGGAGAATGTTTTGAGCCCTTGTAATCACAGGTGTGAAACATTTGCGCTATCACTTTACAAGGAACTTGGTGGGAGCCCCAGATCTATTCTTAAGTCCAGAACTCAGTGCCAAAAAGAAAGTGTCATTTCAGAAAAGGATGTCATGGCATTCACACTGAGTTTTCATCTTCTCAAGAAGGGCACTGACAGCAGGTTTTCCAGGTTATCTACCATTTAATACAGTACTAATCCCCATTTTGATCAATTACTTGTTTGATGGAATCAAAATTTTATTTGTCAGACATGTAGAGAGCATTGCACTAGGAGACTGAGGTGAGACAAAGGGTGTAGAGCCGTCTCCTATTGTCTCCATTTACCTTCTTTTTCTAACGTGATCCCATGGAATAAGCATGACCTTATTTGTTAATGACTTAAAAGGGCCTTTATAGAAGTATCCCCACATACTTCTTTGCATAGATGGTGGATGATGTATATGAAACACTATATTACAAGGCCAGTCTTTTAATATGTTAGATATGTTTCTTAATATTCTCCTTTTATTTATTATTATATATTGGATGACTCTCTAGTAGGGCAAGAGGAGATGTAAGGAAGTATCAATGATGAAAAACAATATATTTTTAAAAATTATTTTTAAAAGTACCATCACAATGTGAAAGCTGGCACACTGATCTCTGGGAAAAATTTTTTGTACCCTATGATATTCATAATACTTCCAGCTAGGAAAATGGGTATGAAATAGTGATTAAAGTGCCTCAGATGGAGTCAGGGGCCTGGATTTGAGTCCTTCTTAAGACATTCACTAGTTCTGACTCCTGGAGAAGTGAATTGGACTGTCAGTGCCTTGGTTGTCTTATCTTTAAAATGGGCCATGCTTATATTATTGTACCTCATGTCATATGGATATGAACTATAACTATTGTTAAGGCTTCGGAATATACTATATGTGATGGTAAGTGACTTGCCCAAGGCCACAAAGGTGGTAAAGCTTAGAGGCAGAATTTGAATATAGGACATCTCTCATGTGAACACTCTTTCATGATGCCTCCCTGTGTTTTTTCCAGGATTTTATTATTTCCAGGTCTTGAGGAAACATTGGGGAATTTACTAGTTAACAAAAAATAAGGAATAGATGCTGGGGGAAATTCTGTTGGTTCATAGGATGCCTAAAGGTGATCTGTTTTCCTTCAAGGGATCTATTTGAGTGATAGGTCAGGTCTCCAAGGCGGTTGCATGCCTCCATGCTACCAATGAAGTACTTGGGAATGGTTTCAGGATGCCAGAGATTATTAAGGTGCCTTGGAATAGGGAAGGGAAATTGAACCCCACGAAGTACAAAATCCTAGGGATTCCAAACTTTGCCTTGACAAGGACTGAAAATTTAAAAAGTACCCATGGGATTATGATTTGAGGGTTTTTGGTGTGTGTGTGTGTGTGTGTGTGTGTGTGTGTGTGTGTGTGTGTGTGTGTGTGCTTATTTGGGGATAAAGTAAGCTAAATGAACCTTACTGCCAATTCACCTATGTCAATTTATTCTTTCTTCTTTCCTTCCATCCCAGTATTGGAACGTCATCCTATCATTTCCTGCTCCCACCTTATCTAAATTGTTTTCTCTCTTTTGAAGTAACTTATATGAATGTGACTCATGGAATAGTTAATGGTGAAGGAGTTGTAAAGGATAGACATTCTAATGTTTTGTTGCTGGAGCTATGAATTGTCTAATCAATCTGGAATTCTGTTCGGAAATGATCTAGGAAAGTCATGAACATCTATTATCTCTTGAATCAGAGTTACCACTGTTAAGCATAAGCTCCACAGAAGTAAATGAGAAAAAATATCATTTTATGTACACCAAAATATTTATAGCAGTAATTTTGTGTTATCAAGACATGGAAATGAATTCCCATCAATTGGAAAATAGCTAAACAAATTGTGACACATGAATGTAATAAAGAATTATTGCCATGTAAGAAACAATGAATTCAAAGAAACATGGAAAAATAGACAAACTACTTTTTTAGAAAAAAAAAAAAGGATTTACAATCATAATGATTTTAAATAGGAAAAATCCCCAAGGTAATGACAAAATAATTAAAACTGAATTCTTTGAGATTATACTGACTCAGATTGACCTTAGAGACATGAGAAGTTACTTCCCTTTTCTGGGGATATGACATGAAATATAGCATATAATGTTGGACTTGGAAAATACTTTCATTAGTTTTACTAAACTACTTATCCCTCCTTTTTTATTCTTTGTTTTAAGAGATGGATACCTGAGAGAAGGAAGACAAAGACTGTATTAGGAAATACAGTTTATTTATACAAAAATGTTAATATTTTAAAAATGTTTAAAGGATTTTTTAGTTGATAGTGTTTTTTTTAACCCAAAGCATGGCACTGCCACTCTCAGACCAAGTGCACGTGTGACAGAGGGAGAAATATGCCATCATTCTTCTTCCAAGTGAAATGAAGGGAAGACTTCTCCAGCGTCCACTGCCCTGTATCTCCCTAGAAGCAACATGGAACTTTGAGGGAATGAAATAAAGCTAAGAAGAAACCAAGCCCTTTCTTGTTTTCCGGGATGAACACAGAAGAGATCTCATCTAAGATGTGTGTAGCATAATGGACACCATGCTGGAATTGGTGCCAGGGAAAACTGGCTTCAGATTCTGCTGCCACCATAGCCTATATCTGTGTGACTGCAGGCAAGTCATTTGAGCTGAGCCTCACTTTCTTAACCTCTAGAAATGGTACAATAAGACCTCTCTCGCTGTATTTCTGTGGGGCTCAAATAAGATAATGCTTTACAAAGTCCTTTATAAATGTCACTTTTATAGTCTTCAAGGCCATGCTTCCTTTATTTATATATATAGGCATACACATACATATACATATATATGCACACATACATGCACATACACACATATGTATAGATACAACGCACATATATGTATACATGCATATATGTACTTATGTACATGTATTTGTACACATTCATATTCACACACAATATGTTTATAGATATAGTATATATATGCATACACATATATACTATGTATATGTATATATGTATGTATATGCATTTATGTGTGTGCATATAATATATATCTTGAAAATCTTCTCAAATAATATATGGAGTTAATATAATGTTAAATTTGATGTATTCCAAATGGCATATGTTTATATAATGAAACTTCAGTTAATTTGAATGATAAACATTTCAAGGAATTTGAGCCTGACAAATTATCTGCTTTCTTCAAGGTTAAAGAGAACTCTAGAGCAGCTGTTGTAGAAAGGGCCTTTTGAAATATTTCATCTTCTCTCCTAGTTTCTTCACCTTCTTCAGAGGACCTTGAAAAGAACCAATGGATAGATCCCTGAGTTAGGAGGACATGGGACTAAGTTCCATCTCTAACATATACTGGCTATGTGGCCCAAGCAATTACTTCGTGTAATGTCTCAGTTCTCTAGACAATGCCCTAAGATTGTAAATGGCCGAGAAGATGGTGATATTCATAGATAGCAAGGGTTTTCTTACCTGGCAATCACCTATATGAATGAAAGACCAGGTCCAATGACTTACCCCTTTCCCTATATTGGACCCAATTCAGTCTTTCCTGGAAAATGTTAGCTGAGACAGACTTACATGAGATTTACTATCTGTGTCACCTTGGATGAGTTACTTAATTCCTCTGGCCTCCGGTTTCTTCATCTGTAAGATGATGGAATTGGACTCTTTATTTCTAGGTGTAATATCTTATAAAAGTCCCTATGATTAGGAGCATCACTAATTCTACTTACACAACACTGAAAACACAGGAGATTGACGCGACTTTGTATGAACCTTACATATATCCTGGAAATGAATTTTTACAAACATCCTTATTCTTTTAGCACCCTCCTTAAAGGCTAATGTAAACAATTAGCACTGTGTGTAGTGGAGGCAGGGACATAAGAACATAGTGAAGTAAATTTTAAAGACAGATAAAAAGAACAGAGATGTGGAGCTTTAACATACATCGAAGATCATTTGGTCCATCCCTCTTATTTTCCTGGTGAGAAAACTGGGAGAGAAAAAGGCGAAGCCTTGTCCAAGTTCACTATGCAAAGGCAGAATTGAAACTTGGTTCCTTCAACCCCATATCTAGCATTATTTTCACAGAAATAAGATGTCAATACCAGAGTTGCTAAATTGCTTTCTTATTTATAGTCTGTTCAGATGCAAGTTGGATGAATCCAGTTGACACTATTTGAGGGTGGTGGCTGAAATTATTGGAACACAGTCAATTGAAACTGGAGGATGGGGAGGGGGGAGGGAGTCACTGCTTTTAGAACTTGTTGATGTAATAGAGTGTGATATTCATTGTCACATTATATGTCTGAGACTGGGAAGCCATCATTTTAGAGATGGTCAGTTTACTCTCAGTTAGGATTCCAGTTTCTCAGTTGTTGAAGAGAAATCATCTCATCTTAAAATGTTATGGACAAAATAACCTGGTTTTTTCTAGGCATGGATAATGGAGAGAGCAGAAGAAAACACAGGATCCATTTAATTGTGCTTTTTATACCAAAATATAATTCTTTCTTAAAATAACAGCATGAATATTTATGCATGGCAATTATTGAAATTTGCATAATGCTTTGTAAAGAAGGTTACCTTCTACCTCTCACCTTGATCTTCCTTATTTCCCTTTAAGGAGACTTTTTAACTTAATCCTGATTATAATGCAAGTATCAAAGAGCTTATTTTTTAGGGATCCTCTCATAGGGGCAGTTTTCTTTTTGATACGATTATTAATTGCCTTAACACAGTACCTTGAACATGGTAAGGTTTAACAGACATTTATCAAATTGGTGAACCACAGATTTGACAGTTTAAGGCCATGACCCCACCTAAAGTTCTTAACCCCTTTTGCACTGAAGAAAAGTACTTGCCCTTCTCCAAGCTTTCTTTTGAGATAAATAGCTTCAAATATACAATTCTCATATCCTATACATTTACAGTTTGGGCTTATCCTTTTCCAGTCAGGAAAAAAATCATTATGACTGACTTACTGAGTTCTTCTCTCAACTCACCCTATGGAAATTTCTGAAGTTACATTTAGATCATAGATCCAGAACTTGAAGGAACCTCAGAGGTCTTCTATTCTTACCCCCTCATTTTAAGATGAAGAAACTGAGACCCAGGAAAATTAAGTGATTTTACCTGAGGATATGCAGGTAATAAGCATCAGGGGTAGGATTTGAACACATCTCCTTGTACCACATTTTTTACTAGAGTTGACCAGTCTTACTTTTCCTTTCAACTTTAAGGTAATGTCCTATTGTGAATAGGCCTTGGAAATTCTGGATTTGAATCTCACCTCTGACACTAAATAACTATGGGATTCCAGATAGAAGGTAAAATAACAAAACACCTCTCTGCTCCTCAGTTTTCTTAGCAGCTATTTAGCAGGGTTGTTTTTTTTTTTTTGTTTGTTTGTTTGTTTTGCTTTTTGGAGGGCAGTTGGGGTTAAATGACTTGCCCAAAGTCACACGGCTGGTTTTTTGTGTTAAGTGTCTGAGGCTGGATTTGAACTCAGGTCCTCCTGACTCCAGGGCTGGTGCTCTATTCACTGCACCACCTAGCCCCACCCTGGCAGGGTCGTTTTTGAGTATCGAGGCAGAAGATATATCTAGTACCTTTTGCTCATGTCAAAGTGCTACATAAATTGGAACAATTTACAAATACCTGCTTCTTAAAAGGGTGATACTATTTGACTTTCAGACATATTCAAATACATTTGCATATGCATAAGACATATATATGCATACATATATATATGAATAGAAATACATGTTCCTTCCATTCATATAGTTACTTTATGCTTTAGTCAAGTACGTCATCCTACATATTTGTTATTTAGTCATTTCAATTTATATCTGACTCTGTGACTACACTTGCAAGGATTTTTTCTTGCAAAGATACTGGAGTGGTTTGCCATTTCCTTTTTTAGATCATTTTACAGATCAGGAAACTGAGACAAACAGGGTGAAGTGACTTGCCCAGGATCACACAACTAGTAAGTTTCTGAGCCCAGATTTAACTCAGGAAGATAAATCTTTCTGACTTCAGACCCAACACTCTATCCACTGAACCAGCTAGCTGTCTATCCTACATTTGCATTCAATAAGAATGTTGTTCAAAATAATTAATGCCCCCCTCTCCTCCCACTAAATATGATACTCTTGATAAGAAACAAAAGTAATTTTATTAGAATTCTATATCGAGGGGCTGCTAGGTGGCAAAGTGAACAGAGCACTGGCCCTGGAGTCAGAAACACCTGAGTTCAAATCTGACCTCAGACACTTAACACTTACCAGCTGTGTGACCTTGGGCAATTCACTTAACCCCGGTTGTCGAACCTTCCCTTCCAAAAAATGAAAAAAAAAAGAATTATATGTTGAAAATGATTGTTAGCATCTTCTATATTATTCTGAACACAGTGGGTATCCTTCCTAAATCAAATTGATATAAACCTGGGGCACAGCTGATGATCATGACTGTATTCCCACATACAGTATGACAATTATTTCTGACATTTCTATGCCATTTCAAGGTTTACAAAGGCTTTCATGTACTAATCTCATTTGATCTTCACAGCAACCCTGGGGTGAAGTGCTATTATTATCCCCATTTTGTAGATGAAGAAACTGAGACTGAGAAGGTAAAGAGATATGCCCCAGGACACACAGCTTCTCTGATGCAGTATTTGAATGACACTCTTCCTGTCTACAAGCCCAGCACTCTGTCACAGATTGCTGTCTGTAAATGCATATACAATTTTCACCTTTCAAGGAGTTTCATTTTAGAGATATGGCCTATATTTGGAACAATATTGGATTACATTATAATATAAGGCCCAACAACAAAGCCAGCTTCCTTTTTAAGATGCTGGCAAGTAGAGTCAGCATATTGTTTCTATTTGAATATTGGTGTGTGCCTATAATCAGTTTCTAATTTTGTCTTTTATCCTTCTTTCTTTGTAATTTCCAAAAAGAAAGTAGACTTAGCGCCCTTAAGGCTTTGACAATGCCAGTGATGAGTTTCCTATGGTTTTATAAGGGGAACACATGGATTACAGTGGGTTGGTGACTTAATGTATCCAACACATGTCATTTTCAAATGATGCTGACAATCCCTTTGTTCCAACTTGTCTCTTACTTGGAAAGGCTCGTGTACAAGTGACTGTGACCCACAACATAAGGAACAGCTGACATCATACTGTGGTAGAATGAGATGTTTAAACCCCTTTTCATGGATCTCCACCTGTATGACTCTGGGCAAGCCAAATTGAACCTCAATTTCATTATTTGTAAATGAGGGATTGGACTCAATGATCTCAAAGGCCTTTCCAGTTCTAAATATAGGAGCCTATGTGAGGTGTGGTTGAAGGATCTGAGGAGATGAAGATGTCTTAGGAAAAAGGAACCTTAGAATTGTTCAGCCTTCATATATTGGGAGTGCTATTGCATAGAAGAAAGATTAGTTTTGTTCTGCTCCTAGAGGGAAGAATTAGAATCAATGAGTGGAAGCAATAGAAAGACAAATTTAGACTTGTTTTAATAAAAAAGTTTCCTCACTGTTACTGCTTTCCCAAAATTGAAAGAGCTACCTTTAGAGATACTGGGCTCTTCTCCACTGAAGGTCTTCAAGCAATGTCAAGGTTTGTGTATGGGGCATTCTTGTCTAGGTGTGTGCATTGCCACTGAGGTCCCTTCCAACTCTGAACTTCTGGAATTCTGACCTTTGGGGCACTAGTTGTTTGTGGGGCTAAAAATAGTCATCGTGAGTTGGATGAACTTAAATTTTCAGTAAAAGTTGGCCATGGTACATCTAGACCTGCTAACTTTAGCCAAAATACCATGGTGATACTTGACTGACAAAGCCACATCTTTCAGACACAGATTTTATTCTTGTGAGTAAAACCATCAAAGTCATATTTTAAATAGGAGTCATCTCCCTGCTCCCTCCAAAACATTCAATCAAACAATTCTAAGAACATTTATTCAGCCCTTCAGCATATGAACACCAGAAAAAGAAGTGACTTCCAAAGAAAGAGGAAGTGTTTGAGTTCATTGGTTTAAAGAACTTCATCTACCAGTTCAAACCAGAGCATCTTCTGCATTTTTAAGTCTTAGAGAGTTGCTGGGGATATTAAGAGGTTAAATGACTTGCCTAGGGTCTCACAACCAATATGTATTAGAGGTAGGATATCAACCCGAAGTCTTCCTGACTCTGAGTCTGGCTCTCTATAGATTATTCAATGTAGCCTTTTCTGATATTCAATACATTTAAATATCATCACCAAACATAGAATATGTTCAAAACATTCAAGGCAAGTTAGTCATGAGGAATAGTTTCATTTGACTGAAAGCATAAACCCAGTCTTTACTTAAGGAACTTCTAGCCTCTTAGATATGACATTGTTCACTGAGTCAGCCAGACTCTGCCATTGATAAAGACAAGATAGAACTTTGTCCTTGCCTCCAAATGAATATCATTTGTCTTTAGACATGCTTAGTCTCACTTTCGTCTACTGCATTAATTGCCATTAGAGACAAGGGCTCTTGCTGGTAAATTGCATACCCAGCAGACTGGAGTATAAGAGATTAAGAGGTAATTGGATCACAGTTTTACAGGGGGAAAAACCCACAAAGATGAAACATCCGTTTGTTAGGCATATCCCAGGAGGACTCATGAGATTACACTGGCCACACAGAGGAGATGATTACGTCAATAAACATCATGTCATCCAAACTGATGAACATATTCTTCTGCTGGTAAATCTGAACTGATTGTTTGTCCACTGGTGATTCAATGATGCTGCTGATGATGCTGATGTTAGTGTTACCAATGGCTTTTGTGTTTTATAGTTAGAAATCCACTCAACAAAACTCTACCATATAAGCTTCCTAGAAAGAACCCGGATATACATAGGCAATATAGTAGTGTGAATTAATGGCTGGATCTAAAGTTCAAAAGATATAGATTCAAGTCTCAGCACACATACTAACTCATTGAGTGACCGTGGGTAGACTTGCACCTGTGGAAAGAACACTGGATATGAAGACAAATGATTGGGGTTTTAATCCCCATTGTAATTCTTACTTTCTGTATCACTTTGTGCAAAATCCTTTCCCCTCTCTGGTGCTCATTTCCCTCACCTGTAAAATGAAGATGTTTAACTCATTAAAGCTTTTTTTTTATATCCTTTCAACTCAAAGTCTATAATTCTAATTCCATTGAACCCTTTGGGTCCAATATAACTAGAATTATACCAATGCTTTACCACTTTGTATACCAGAGGTTTACAAAATAGGGTCTAGGTACCTGCAGAAGGCTTTGGCACAACCCCAGGGGGTGTGTTATCAGTCAAGAAAAATCTAGGAAGATTGATTGCATCTGACCTTGCCTATCACAGGTTTGTCCCCAGCAAAATTACTTATTGCTAAGTACTTGTTCACTCTCTAGACTCCTGAGTTCCCTACCTCAGGTATCTTTCTTTTCTAATCCATCTCAAAACCGTTAAAGTTAGTTTCCCAAAACTCAAGTCTGATCACATCATTCCTACTCCATCAGCTCCAATGGCTCCCTATTGATTTTAGTATAACATTGTAGTTTTGCTTTGTCTCACTCTTCTTTGCATTTCTATTTTTTATAAGTTTCATAATATACTTAAAGATGAGTGTGACATGGCATCCTCTAATGCATTGAGAAATAACCTTGAAGTCAGGAAGTTTTGGGATTCAGTCTCATTTCTGACACATTCAGGCTTCATGACCTTGGGCAAATCACATAACTTCTAAGTGTCCCCAGCAACTTTCTTCAGACTATAAATTACAGAGAAGTCAACCATTTGAATCACTGTGGGGAGTTACCTCACCTAGGAGTTCCTCATACCAAGAAAATTAAACGTCTATTTCTAAAAGTTTCTATTCCTACAATATTTTGTACAATAGTATTTGTATATAACTTATAAATATATTACTTATTTTGGGGGAGAGAGCTCAAAATAATTTTGCTGGTAGGGATGAGTGATCAAAAATATTTGGAGACCATCACTGCATTTAATGATGATTATTTAAAAGTAAGTCAACTGAAGTGGGAACAGAGGTGCCAAAAGTGATGAAGTGTAAGGGATCTACTAAACAAGCACATGAACTTTAGAATTCATCTAGAATATCATTTTACAGATAAGGAAACTGAGACTCATAGCAGTTAAGTGACCACAATATGGCCACACAGCAATTGAGTCCTCCTTGAGAGCAGGGACTTTTTTCATTTTATATTTGAGGATCTATCAATGGCCACCATGTCTGATATATAATAGGTATTGAATAAATTTATGTTGATCAATGGATTGATTTGTAAAGATTCCTTAAAATTTTAGAAGCCCTTGGCCTAAACTATGTACGTAAGTCCTACAATAACCGTAATATGTGGACTTTCTAGGAATGTTGTTGTTGTCATTGTTGTTTAGTCACTTGTATGTGATTCTTCTTGACCCCATTTAGTGTTTTCTTGGCAAAGATACTGGAGTGGTTTGCCATTTCCTTCTCCAGCTCATTTTACATATGAGGAAACTTGAGGCAAACAGGGTTAAGTGACTTGCCTACAGTCACACATCTATTAAGTTCTTGAGGCTAAATTTGAAGTCAGGTTTTCCTGACTCCAGACAGAACATTCTACTCAAAGTGCCACCTAGCTGCCTGTATTATAGTATAATTCTCATTTTACAGGCAAGATACAGGTTAAGTGCCTTGCCCATAGTCATCCATTTAGTAAGAGGCAGGATTTGAGCCCATGTCTTTCCTAAATAGTGCTTTTACTTATTCATTATGTTAACTGTGAAGGAATGTAGAGAATGTGGCTTTAAATTAAATTTATCATTGAGAGGATGAGTCCTTAAGTGAAAGTAGAAAACTGCTGAGTGTTATAGATTGGGTACTAGATTTAACATTTCACCTTTACTAATGTGTTCTCCCTTTGATCTCCCATTAATTGATAATTAGAGATTAGTGTGACATGGGGAAACAGTGTTATGTGGAATCAAGAAAATTTAGTGAAGGGAGGAAGAACTGGGAAGACCTCAGGAACTATCTAGTTCACATCTTTAATTTTATAGATAAGGAAGTTAAAGCATGTAGAAAGAATTTATTTTGGTCAAAAATCATGCAGTAAGAAAGTAGCAGAAGTGAGTGTTCTGTCTCCATGACAAGGCACTGTTACCCTCCCCCCACCATCCCTTTAGCCCATGTTGCCTGACTGATCAGTAAAACAGTCTAGGATTAGGTCATAGGAACAGAGAAAGAATGAGGTATATGCTGGGGCATGAATTTTCATGTACGTGTAAATATCACTGTTTCTCAAGGGTTTCAATCGACATAATGGAGGTCAAGAACTTTGTAAACTTTAAAGTGGCTCCATAAGTCAACCAATTAATTTTTTTAAAAGGTCTGTGCTTCCCATAATGATGAACTTTGTTACCTTATGCAAATTGCTACCCATATATGATTTGAGTGAAGATCAAGGTTACTAAATATATCGCCTATGATCACAAAGCCAGAAAATATCAAAGACAAGATTTGAATCCAAGTCTTTCTACCAGTAGCCCTCCAGTCACCATTGCACCCATCTTCACTGCTTATGTCTTTGGTTATGCTTTGAATTGGGGTAACATTAACCCATAGTAAAAAAATTAACAGCAAAATTAGTGCTAGAGACAGAAAGCACCCCCAGATTCTTCTTGTCCAAAGAGAGTTTTGGGGGGAAAAGGGGTTCCATTAGACTGAGAGTGTTGTGAAAGTGCTGGCTGACTGCCGCAATTTAATTTCGGGTATTATTGCTGTTGTTTCCCAGCACATGTTCTGTTTACCTGTTCAAGCACCCTTGATGTACTCATTTGACTTTCTACTTTTGCAATCCATACATTATGTTGATAGTCTCATTATTCCTCCAACCTTTGTGCTTACTTATAGAAGTGCCAGCAAAGAAACCAAGAGAACACCTTATAATTGAATACCTTAATCAAGCCTGAAGAATTGTCTTTTTTCCGAAACTTTTCCAGGGTGAAATACTGAGAATCTCAGTAGCTATATGCAAATTAACCTGCAGATGAAGATCTTGACTATTTTTTTGTAGTTCTTTTTTTTTGGGGGCGGGAAGGGAAAAAGAGGATTATGGAGCATAACTGGTCTCTATTAGTATTTCTGAGATGCATGAAGAAAAGGTTCTAGTAGGTGGCAAGTAAAGTCTCTTACAATTCTATATTTCCATGATGCTTCAGAAGTATACTCCTCTTCCATTGTAGAATATGGAATTCCCCGCCCCCCCATGATACTCTTGAACTCCCGTTATATATCATTCACCATTCATAGATCACAGAACTTGTTTCTGTCATACAGTAAAATAACTGGCATTTAAAATTGCTGCTCGAAGGAATTTTGCCATATCAAAGTCATTAACTTAAATTTCACTCAGAGTAATGCATAAGAATCATGGGTGAATTTCCCTCTTCTTTTTTTCCCCCGGGGTTATTCATTTTGTTTGAAATCCCAAGTGATTTCTCAAAAATTGGAAGAGGCCATTTAAAAAGCAGAGATGCGGCTTAAAAATGACAGGTTAAAAAATAGAAGTCACAGAGAAAGTGTGCTCTATAAGGGCACCAAATGATCAGGGAGTGTCTGGGGATTGTGGAATCAGCACTCCAGAGTTATGAAACAAGAACAGGACTTAAAGGCTGTTTATCCTTTAAGAGATGGTTGGGGGGAAGGGAGTGCTCTTTCTTTCTCTATATCTATGAGAAAAAAATTGTTTAATCAAGGAGGAAGTATAGTGAGTAATAAGAATGAGACTTTAAACTTTTGAGTGGAAATGGGAAAGTATCATTCATTTGTCCTGAAGAAAAGTTGTCTGATGGCTTCCTTAGACTCCTCAATTGTTTTTAAAAGTTAATAGAGTAATAAAATGTGATTTAAGAAATGGCAAGAAGGAGACATTCACAGAAGAATGAGAAGACTTATATGAACTGATGTATTGTGAAATAAGCAGAACCAGGAAAGCAATATGTCTAGTTGAACATGGACAAGAAACATGGACAGACAACATGGAAAGAAAAATAAAGTGAATATTAAAAAGTTATAATAACCAAGTAGAAAAACTGTACATATTTCCTTTTACTGAAGGGGTGAAGGACTAAGTGTGGAATGCTTTATATATTGTTGGACACTATTAATTTTCCTAGATATCTGTTGTTATTGTATTAGTGGTTGAGTTTTTGGCAAGGAAAAACTCACTGGCTGAGAGAGGTATATTTAATGAACTAATTGAAAAATATTTTGTTTCTTAAATATTTTATTTATTTAAAGTATCTAAGATCCACCTTCTCACCTTCCCATCCACCCCAAAATGAGAATGCAAGAAAGATAAAACTCATTACAAATGCATATAGCAAAATAAGAAATCCCCTTCTTGCCATGTTCCTGTTCCCCATCCCACCAAAAAAATATCTTATTTTGCATTCTGAGTCCTTCATGTCTCTGTCAAGGGGTGACTAGCATGTATCATGGTAAGTCCTTTGGAATCCTTATTGGTGATTATGCCAATAAGAATTCAGCACAATAGTATTTCATCACATTTGTATACCATAACTTACCATCCATTCACCAATTTGTGGATATTGCCTTCGATTCCCATTCTTTGCCACCTCAAAAAGAGCCATAAAGGTTTTTCTACATTCTTAGAGTTTATTTTGTTTAAGACTAATCCCTCCTTTAATCTATGATCCAATTCCTCCTCTCTTTCTTTCCAGTGAAATATCTTTCTATGTGAAATACCCATCTCTCTGTGTGTCTATTCTTCCTTCCAGTTCAGATGAGAGTGAAGTTCAATGTCAACTTCTTGCCCACTCCCTCTTCTTTGTTTGTACACATCTAATTGTGCATTGTAATTATGTGAGATAATTGACCCTAACTCTCCTTTCCCTTCTTAACACTCTTGCACAACAGTGTATCTTTTCCTCTCTCTTCCTAGTATTTTCCTAAAATCATCAAGATATGACAGAACGGGGGGGCGGAGCCAAGATGGCAGAGTAGAAACAGCATTTCCAATGTGCTCTGCCCCACACAAATTTCAAACAATGTGAAAGGGAGCTCCGAACAACTTCTGGAGCCACAGCACCCACAGAAGGCACAGAGAAGTTAACCTCCTGCTGAGGACAGCCCAGCAGCCCTGCAGGGAGTGGCCAGCACTGTGCTCTGAGAGCAGGCAGCCTGCAGAGCCGAGCCCAGGTCCTCGTTTTTAGCCCCAGGGCGGCCGGGCCTTCAGCCGGCTGGTGGAACCCCAGAACACCAGCAATTGTGGCGATTCCAGAATTATAAGCACAGATATGCCTAGGACAAAGTGAGAGGTTAGTGCCCTATGGACTTTGGGACCAGTATTTGGGGAACACGTGGCTTCCACCCCTGGGGGCAAAAAGCTGCTGAAGAAACAGCTACATAGAAGCCATTTTGCAGCATCAGCAGTGGCTCTAGCTCCTGGTCTTCGAACTGTAGGAAGATACAGCAATCAGTCTGGGGGTTAATCACTCTTGCTTTAAACTGCCTGGATCTGGATTGTGGTCTGGGGGGAAGTTTGGGGTGGGTATCCAACTTGCCAGAGTGGGTGGAGGCTTTACAGAGGCCACCCAACCTATGGAAGTTGTGAAGACCCCACGTTTGGGCGGAAGCTCCCCTGTCTGGTGGCAGAGTCCTACTGTGGCAACAAGCCCCAAAATCAAGTAATTAAGTGGCAACATGCCTAGGCAAATGAAACAAAATAAGCAGAAAAGTTCAACATTGGACTCCTATTTTAGGGGCAAAGAGGCTCAAAGCAAAGAGGAGGACTGTGAGATCAGAACTCCTGCACCAAAAGCCCCAAATGAAAATACAAGCTGGCTACAGGCCATAGAGGACCTTAAGAAGCAGATACGAGAAGTGGGGGAAAATTTGGGAAGAGAAATGAAAAAGATGCAAGAAAAGTATGAAATGACAGTCAACAGCCTGACTGAGGAAAATAACACCTTAAAAAATAGACTAACTCAAATGGCAAAAGAGGCTCAGAAAGGCAATGAGGAGAAGAATGCCTTAAAAAGTCGAATTTGCCAGATGGAAAAAGAATCTCAAAAGCTCACTGAGGAGATTCATTCCTTCAGAGTTAGACTGGAGCAAATGGAAGCTAGTGACTTTATGAGAAATCAAGATACTATTAAACAGATCCAAACAAATGAAAGAATAGAGGGCAATGTGAAATATCCCATGGGAAAAACCACTGACCTGGAAAATAGATCCAGGAGAGACAATTTAAAAATTATTGCACTACCTGAAAGCCATGATCAAAGAAAGAACCTAGAAATCATCCTTCAAGAAATTCTCAAGGAAAATTGCCCTGATGTTTTAGACCCAGAGGGCAAAATAGAGGTTGAAAGAATCTACAGATCACCTCCTGAAAAAGATCCCCAAAAGAAAACTCCCAGGAATATTATAGCCAGGTTCCAGAATCCCCAGATCAAGGAGAAAATACTACAAGCAGCCAGGAAGAAACAATTTCAATATTGTGGAAACACAATCAGAATGGCCCAGGACCTGGCAGCTTCTACATTGAGGGATAGAAGGGCATGGAATATGATATTCCAGAGGGCAAAAGAGCTGGGAATGAACCCAAGGGTCACCTACCCAGCAAAACTGAGTATCTTTTTTCAGGGGAAAATATGGTCATTCAGTGGAATAGAGGACTTTCAAGCATTCTTGATGAAAAAACCAGAGTTGAATAGAAAATTTGACATTCAGACACAAGAAGCAAGAGATGCTTGAGAAGGTAATCAAGGAAAAGAAATCAAAAGGAACTTATCAAAGTTGGACTATTTACAGTCCCACATGGAAAAACAATAACTGTGTTTGATGAAACCTTTCTCATTATGAAAATAATTGAAGAAGGGTACATGGCATATGTTCACAGGTATACATGGATAGAGGGCACAGGTTGAATTTGATGGGAAGGGATGACTCTTTTTTTTTTGGAGGGCAGTTGGGGTTGGGTGACTTGCCCAGGTTCACGAGGCTGGGTTTTTGTTCGTGTGTTGGGTGTCTGGGCCTGGATCCTGGGTCCTTCTGGCTCCAGGGCTGGCTCTCTGCTCGCTGCACCACCTAGTCACCCCAAGGAAGGGATGATTCTTAAGGGGTGAAGTCAAGAGGTGAGAGAGGAAAGTGGCAAGAGGAGATGGAGAGAGACAGGGTAGGGTAAACTATCTCATGTAGAAGAGGCAAGGGGAAGGAGTTGCAGGGGAGGGGAAGAACAGGAAGGCCAAAAGGCAAAAGCATATTCTCATTGAAGTTGGCTCAAGGAGAGAATCACATACATACTAAATGGAATATCTTACCCTCACTTACTCTCCTGAGTAGGGGAAAGGGAGATGAGAGGGGGGATGATGAAGGGGAGGGCATTCTGGGGAGAGGGGAGGTTAGAAGTACCCACTATCAAAGAGGGACAGGATCAAAATAGGGAATGGACCAGGTGGGAGGTGAGACAGGTGGGAGGGAAATATAAGCAGTCTTTTACAATATATCTACTATGGTAATGTTTTGCATAGATATACATGTACAACACATACTGAATTGCTTATCTTCTCAGAGGGAGTGGGTGACAAGGGAGAAAGGGAATGTATCTGAAAATCGAAGTTTTAAAATTAAATGTTTCATAAGATGTCCAGGCAGTGGGGCTCAGAGATTCACCTTGCCCTAATGGCAAAGTCGAAGGGGGTATGGGAGAAGATATGGGAGAGAGCAGATTGGATGAGGGGATATCTAGTGGGACTGCTATTCGGGGGTGGTGGGTAGGGAAAAATGGGGGAAAATGTAACTCATAATCTGGTGGAAATGAATGATGTAAACCAGAAGTTAATAAAGCATTTGTTTAATTTAAAAAAATAATAAATAAAAAAAGATATAATAGAACCACTCCCAAGCCTTGTCTAATTGGACTCCTTCTAGGAACCTTGATGATGATAGAGTTCAGAGGGGGCACCTGTATCATTTTCTCATATTTGAATATCAGCAATTTATTCTTGTTTAACCTTTCATCATTGCTCATTAATGTTTACCATTTTATGCTTCTCTTCACTCCTCTGCTTGAAGTTCAAAGTTTCTCCATAGCTCTGATCATTTCATCAGGGATTCTTCGAAGTACTCTATTTCATTAAAAGATCATCTTCCTCCATGTAGTATTATACTCAGTTTTTTGCTAAGTTATTCTTTCCTGTAAGCCCATACACTTTGTTTTCTGGAATATTGTGTTCCTCATTCCTCATTGCCTTAAAGTTTTGGTTACTAAATTGTGTTGTGATCCTGATTGTGACTTCTCAGTACATACTTGTATTCTTCCTTTCTGGAATCTTGCAGCATTAGTTTCTTTGAACTTTGGATTTTGGTTCTGATGTTCCTTGGAATTTGCATTTGGGGGTTTCTTTCAGGAGGTGAGTGGTAGGTCCTTTTTACTTCCACATTACCCTCTTGTTCTAAGAGATCTAGGCAGTTTTCTTTAAAGATTTGTTATGATAAGATGTCTAGGCTCCTTTTATAACCACAGTGTTCAGAAAGTCCAGTAATTCTTACATTTTATCTCCATCTGTTTCAGGTTAGTTATTTTTACTTTGAGATATATTACATTTTCCTCAAATTTGTTCAGCCTTTTGACTTTGCTTCCCTATTTCTTGTCACTTCATGAACCCATTGGCCCCTCTTTAGTCCATTCAAATTTTCAGGGGGCTTGTTACTTGGGCAAGATTTAATAATTCTTGTACCAAGCTATTAATTGTCTTTCTAACACTTTCTTCCAGAGCTTTCATTTCTTCATTTTTCTTCAAGCACTTTCATTCCATTTACAAAAACATTTTCAACATTAAAAAAAAAAAACAACACTTGTTTCACCTCTTCTAGGAATTCCAGTTGAGTTTGTTTCCAAGCTGTATTTTTCTCTAAGGCATTGCTTGGGGTTGTTTTTGACCCACTCTCTTTTTTCACATTTGGACTTTGTGCATCCCTGACACACCTGTATGGTACCCATTATGATGTATTCTTTTTTTATCTGTTGACCTACTTCCTGACTTTGGACTGAGCTCTGTGGTACTACTAGGCTGATCCTGGTGCTTCTTTCTTAAGATATTGAGTTTTATGCTATTCCAGGATTTCAGGGTCGAACTGGGGACCTGTAAGCTTTCAGTGCTCCCAAAGATGTGTGGTCTAAGGTGAGGTTTTATTGCTGCCCATGCACTACTGTTCTGAGCACAGCAAATTTCTTACCTGGGTTCAGTTCTTTGTGAATTGACTTCTGCTAGATTCTGCCTCTATCAGTCAGTTAGAAAACTCTATTAGTTCAAAGTGGCAGAATTGTAGGCTCCACTTTCATCTGGTTTTTCTTCCTTGGTAATTCCTCTGCAGTCTAAGCTAGATTCTGGAAATGAGACCATGCTACGAACTTGGAGTCTGATCCTCTCCACTGCTCCTGCCGATTTCTGAACTTTCTCCTTTCTTGCAACAGTGCCCAAGGCCTCCATCCATAGGAAAAGCAATGCCACCAGTGCTTCCTCACACCCCATTCTCACTGCATCCTGGATCTGTGATACAAGATTAAGTAGCAGGCAACAAAGCAGACAGTTTGTCCCCATGTTAGTGCCCTGTTATGGGTCTGAGGTAGCCCTAGTATGGGTCTGGGACCTCCAGGCTCTATCTAACTGCTAAGATCCTCTGCATGATGTGTGAGTCTGCCTTGACCCTGTCCCCGTTTCTGCAGACCGCTCTTCCTATGCCATGTCCTCCAATGCCAACCTATGCAAGAAAAATGACTTAATATGTCTTTTTTTTTACTGGATTTCTCCCTTAGGATTCAGTCTGGTCTGGTGCATTGTGTACCTCTATTTGGTGGCATGAGGGAAAGATTCGCAGCTATATTGCCTCTTTTCTTCTCTGCCATCTTGGCTCTGCCCCCCTCAACAAGTGTTTGTTAAGTAAAGTGCAATCATGCTGGGAGTGAGAAATCCTTTGGTTAAAGTGCCTGATCTCAAGGAAAAACTTATATTTCATCAGGGGAGGCAATATGTTCTTAGCAAATAGCACAAATAAAGTAAAATATAAAATAAAAATAAATTCAGAAATTCATGTGCTTTACAAGCAAATGGCATCAATATATTTCAATTTAAAAATAAATTTAACAGTATAAAAATTCTAAATGGCCATTCCTGTGATCCTTGAACTTCTCCCTTCAAAGTTCTCAATAAGTCAGGCTGTCTGCACTATGAATGGTAAATGGGCAGATTCTAGATTTTGCCAGTGTGGATATAATCTTCAGTTGATAATAAAATACAACTACCACAGGGTTTCTCATCCTTTGAATCTTTGTACGTATGAATCCTCTATGAGAGAACAATTCAATTTGCTAGGAACCTTCCTCTTACTGTTGCCTGTTTGTTTTCCTGTATCTTAAAGGTATGATTGTATTCCTAAGGTTGTTTATCCATTATTTCTTATTCTAAAGACAGGACTATAGCTGTTCTGCCTATTGGATTTTTCCAGTCCCTTATGTCCTTGTGTGGCAGAAATCCTGGGTTTGCAAGCAGACAAACTGGGTTCCAGCCTCCATTCTGCCACATACTGCCTTGGGGACATTTAACCTTTCTGTATCATGGTTTCCCCATCTGTTTCATCCCTCTATGGCCTCGGAAATCTGTTTCAGCTTTCAATCTATGATCATAATGATGGGTCTTTATGCCAGTTCTGCCAGCTTAGTCATCACTGTGACCCACTTAGACCTGTTGGATATCTTCTCATCATTTTTTTAAGTTACATGGAAGATTGACTTCTTTTGAGATCATCAGGCTCGATTACTCACAGCTAACACCACTGATTGTGGTTAAACAGACAAATTTGTGAGATCACTAATAAGGTGCTAAAATCTCCAGAGTTGTAGCCTATTCTTAGAACTAGAAATTAGATTCTTTTTTTTTTCTAATCTGAGGAAAAATGCGAATTGGGGAGTGCATGGCCCATGACAGTGTCAGGACATTAAGTCCAAAAAAGAGGTATTGAGTAGTAAGAGATCCATTATCGCAGCTTCCTGGGGTTGGGAGAACGAATAGTCTTGTTCCATGACCATGGAAGATTAAAAGGGTTTGAGATACATGGATGGTGTTTTTGAGGCTACGACAGTGAAGAAGCATTCCTCCCTATGTTTGGGCTCTGGGTCAAAGGCTCAACCACTTTGCCTTCATGAAACCTTTTTCCATACTCTTTCTTTTACTAAATTCAGGGACCAGATTCTTATTTGGTTCATTTTTTGGTTTTGTTCCTACTCTTCTCTATCCTAGATTTTTAGGATCAAGAATAACTAGGGGGAACCCAAATTTATTTAAATGATTTATTATCTCACCTTGTGAAAATACGAATATTCTTGGGAAGTGCATTGTCACTTCTGTCATTGACTCTATGCAGCACTGTGAATGAAGGACCTGAGAACAGGTTTTGACCAGGGCAGAAGCATTAAACTTACCAATAAGAATGGAGAGGAGAAAGTGTGAATACTACTAAATAGGAGAGAAAGAGGGATTCTGAGAATACCTACTTCACAATTTGACCTAAGGGTGGGCCTGCTCTTTGCAATATTTCAACTTTGCTGAGTTTCCATTAGCACCAACCCTCGTGTCAGAACTATGCAATCAGTACCTATGATTAACCAGGGCAATGACACCGTTGACTTAATTTCCTTGACTCAGCCCAGATTCTAAATAATGTATCTTCTCAGAGGGCTGACTCTTCCTAAAATGGTTTCCTTTAAAGTCCCTTAGTTAACATTAATCATTCCTAGCCTTTGATGCCCAGGAAGCAGGTGTGGTTACCCCAATGTCCTGGCTGCAGGAAGAGAAATAAAGTGAGGTTATGGGAGCTGGGCAGGTTCACAAAGAGAGCTGTTACAACCCAGGGCAGGATCCAGGCTCTGATAACACTAAAAATGTCTCTCTAGCTCAGCTGCCTGCATACTAATTAAATGAGGATGAAAGAAAGACACATGAATCACTGTGTTCTCTGTGTGCATAAGAACTTTCTTTTTCTCTCTCCTCTCCTCCTCTTCTCTCTCTCTCTCTCTCTCTCTCTCTCTCTCTCTCTCTCTCTCTCTCTCGAACACACACACACACACACACACACACACACACACACACACACAAGCTATTACAATGTTTGAGGAAGCCAGAGAATTAAAACATGAGGAAACAAAGCTGTGAAAGAAGGGTGGTCTTTGAGCATAGGTATAGCAAATGGTCACCAAAACCCAGTGACCATTTGTAACCTTTGTAATATGGTTGTCTTTCTGACTTCCACCTTTCTATGAATGGCATTACATTTTCTCTGTTACTCAAGTTCCTAGCATGGTCCAGTAGAAATAGTTTTGGGCCAGAAGATCTGGGTTCAGTGCCCAGATCAACTACTGATTAAGTACTGCTATCCAACTCTAGAATGAAAATTAGCCAGAAAGGCAGCTTGAGCCTGGATCGTGTTCACTTCTATGTCATAGGGGAAGAAAGCCAGACTTCTTATTTCTCTCTTCATGATTAGCCTTACAGTTTGGGGAAAACTAACTAGCCAGGATACACATCACAGAGCTAAGGGACAGTCTATTTTGAATTCATGATTGATTTTTTAGGAAATTCAGCCATTACCTACATTCCATATCCTCAACAACATAAAAATAAGGTAGTTGTTCTGAAATGGATAAAGGGAGGCCCATAATAGTTAGTTTCTCATAATTAAACAAAGGATTACACACGTTAAGTAAACCTGGAAAGTTTCCATTATTTTAGGGTGGCAGCCTTCTCAGTTCAAATGCTAATAATGTTACTAACAACCTTATTAAAAACACCATTATTTTTTTCAGTTAATGGCACCACCATCCAGCCAGTCACACAAGTTCACAATGTCTGAATATTCTTTTAATGTTCCCTCTCCATAGCCTCCCATATTAAAACAGCTGCCAAGACTACCTCAATAGCATCTTTTGTATTTGCTCCCCTCTTTCTACTTATAGGGCCTCTACCCTGCTTCTGATGGTCATCATCTCTTCCTAGACTATTGCAGAACCCTATCTTATTGGTAACTTTACCTCCATTCTATTTCCTCTCCAATCTATCCCTCATCCAGCTGCCAAATTGTTATTCCTACACATCCCTCTGTCATTCAAGAAGCTTTGGTGACTATCTGATACCTCCTGGGTAAAATTAAGCTCACCTGTTCACAATTTCAAGCCCTTCACATCTGGTTTCAATTGACCTTTCCTGGCTTATTGGACATTGTACTCTGTGCACTCTGTTGCCCAGCCAAACTGATTTTTTTTCTTCCTATTTACAACATTCCATCTTTCTTTCTTTTTATTTTATTTAATTTATTTATTTATTTTAAAGCAATTGGGGTTAAGTAACTTGCTCAAGGTTATACAGCTAGTCATTATTTATGTGTGGGTGCTCATTTTCTGAGTCTGGATTCGATCTTGGGTCATCCCAACTCCGAGGCCGGTGCTCTTACTCACTGCGCCACCTAACCGCCCCAACATTCCATCTTTCTTCTCAGGGGCCACACACCGTCTGAGAATGCCCTCCCATATCAACTCCAGTTCACAGAATCCTTACCTTGTTTGAAGCTCAGCACAAGTGGTGACCCGTATAGGCAAGCCCCATTCAGTCCCCTCAAATTACCTGATGTTTACTATGCATTTATTTATCTGTGTCCATGTTACTCTTCCTCAACACAATTTACATTCCTTGGAAACTTAATTAAAGGCTGGAAATCTTTCATTTTTAACTTTTCATTCCATGTCCTAGCACGGTAGCTACAACGTAACAGGTTATTAATCAAAGCTCTATAAATGAATGAAAAAAAATGGATAGATCTATGAATGAATGAATAGATGGATGGAAGGACGTAACTTAAAATGGGGTATAAAGAAGCCTATAGAGGTTTCTTGCAAAAGTGACAAGGGAAGGGGGAAACAATTGAACTTTTAGTGTGCAAATAATAAGTTTACAAATGGTTATACCTCAAAGAAAACTATTAGCTTTTAGCATGTTAAAATTCTGTATGTTATACATGTTCAAAAGTTGCTTCTATTTAGGAAAGGAATGTGCCCAGTGGTCTTCATAAATATTTAACAACTGGCTTTCTGGGGGGAAAATGCCCGTAGGACACACTTTTAAATTTAATCTGCATTCTTAACATTTTCCAGTCACTTTCTTAAGTCTAGACAATCAGTAAAAAATATATATTAGGCTTTGTTTTGCAGTGTTTGCCTATTTCTGAGGTGTAAATGTTCACAATGAAGTGAAAATTAAACAATTGTATTTGGAGTTAGTTCCAGAACATTACTGCATTTACCTAAGTGAAGGTGGCTGATATTTTAAATAATCCCATCCTAACTGATGGACTTTTGACTCATTGCTAAGCCTCACTTGATCAGGTAATTAATTACTTAATTCATTAATTACTGGAGTCTTTAAGCTTTAGGTGGATTCCATCAATTGCATAAATCACTTACCAGTATTCCTCTTAAATGGTCTGCCAATGTCCATTTTCTTACAGTTCCTTCCTTTCTATATAATACTGCCAGATCAAGAGAAAAAATTAGACTATATGAGGATTGTGTCACTTGAGACCCAGGAAATGGCACAGACAATTTTTTTTTCCATTGTCATAAGTTGCTTAGAGCCAGTTACCCTTCCTTTCTGCTATTCTTTATAAGATCATAGATTTAGAACTAAAAAGAATTTTCTCAACCTTGAAGAAGAAAAGAAATAGAGTTTGCCCAGATCCAACGATGCTTACATGGATGTGGAGTACCACTCAGATATTACCCCTCTACTCAAAAATTCCAGTCCTTCCTCATTGTCTCCTGAATAAAGTGCAAACTCTTTAACATGACATTCAAGGCTTTAAAAGACCTAGTCTATATTCCCAGATTTATCTGCTCCTACTTTCATTTAAGGGTCCTGCACTGGGCAAACGCATGTATTTCTTTACTTTGCTACAAACTTTCCCACCTGAAGGCTGCAAAGATTCCTTTTAATTCCAAATCTCTGATCTTATTAAGAATAGCACAAAAAAGAATAATTGGTTCTAGGAAAATTGTGAGACTGGAAAAAAGGTTGGGTTTCTCATTTCCTGCTATTCCACCCTGTCCCTTTTGGTTTCCAGTGGTACCATGTTCCCATCATCTTGTCCAATTATTTCATTTTGCAAAAGAGGAATCTGAGGTTTCAAGAAGGGTTTTGATTCACTCATAAAGTGACTGAGCCAAGGTTCAGTCCCAAGACCTCTAACTCCCTGTCCTCTTTCATTATCATGTGATGGTACTTCCTAGATCACAATGCCAATAAAATAATTAACATGAGAAATAGATCAACAAAATTTTCTCAAATACAAAAGAAAACCATATTCTATCTTGGGAGTTTGCCTTCATTTGTTAGGAAGCAAATGAAAGGGGATGTGTTTTTTTCCAGGGGAGATTGGAGAGGTACCACGTTGGAAAGAGCAAGGTGCTCCAACAGAGACTCCAAGAGTCAAATGGCTAGTCTGATTAAGTGTCAGGGAAAGTGACATAGACAGCTAATGACTAATGCTTTCCAAAGAAATAAATGCCCAGACAGAAGAGAAATTGGTAGAGGAGAGGAGGCATTAAAGGAAGGAAAACTAGGGTTCCTATCAAGGGAAGCCTTCCTGATGCCGAATTCATTCAAGTTTAGCTCATTTTCCAGAGGAAGTGAAGAAAGATAACATTTTTATGACTTTTGGAAGCCAGACCAAACATCATTCTGTTAAGCAGACCAATATTGCTGCTGCTCTTTGAGGAAATTCTACCCTTTGAGTCAATATCCTGTGGCAGAATCCCTAGACTTTCAGCCCTCAAGGCAGAGGAAACAAGTACTGTCAAATGACTACAAATTTAGGGCCAGGTCTTTGAAAGGGAAGTTTTTGCAGCCTGCTCTTTAAGGAAATTCTACCCTTTGAGTTAATATCCTGTGGCA
The DNA here is from genome assembly GCA_011680675.1 of Gymnobelideus leadbeateri. Classification (NCBI taxonomy): domain Eukaryota; kingdom Metazoa; phylum Chordata; class Mammalia; order Diprotodontia; family Petauridae; genus Gymnobelideus; species Gymnobelideus leadbeateri. Next base: position 90,762 of record WOXC01009059.1, read on the forward strand.
GAAACAGTAGAAAGCATATAAGATCATAGGGTCATAGATTTGTAGTAATAACAATAACAAGAATGATTAACATTTATAGAGTACCTTAAGGTTTGCAAAATACTCATATTAACTTACAATTAACTTACATTAACTCATTTTCCCCCTGAAACAACCCTGGGTGCTATTGGTTTCTCCATTTTTCATCTAAAGAAACTGAGGCACAGATATATTAAATGACTTGTCCAGGGTCACATAATTAAACATAAGAGGCAGAATTTGAATTCGGGACTTCTTGACTCCAAGTTCAGTACTTCGTATACTATAGTATGCTGTTTCTCAGTTCTTAGATTCCATCTGCTACCAGGGGCATATTTTGATTTCCCCAGTTATTAGTTCTCCCTCTTTCCCAATAACATTTTGTTAACTTTGTAAATAGGATGATAGGACCAGAGATTTATAGCATAAAGCATCCTCCAAGGTCATGTAGTCTAATATCTGCATTTCATAGAGAAGGATGCTGAGGCCCAGGGAGATTATGTGCCTTCTCAAAGATAACATATGCAACATGTGGTATCACTGGGGTTTGAACCTTTGTGCTCTGAAACAAAATTCATCATCCTTTTCATTTTACACTATATTTTAGCAGCACAGAGACACTGTGCATGCAATCTCTCTCCTGTGATTCCTCCTTCTAGAGTTTGGTGAGTAATGAATCAGATATTTCCTTCTCTGCTTGGTCCTGCCAATGACTGAGTTTATGGCCTTCTACAAGACATTTTGCCCCTCTTGGACTCTCTCTTTGCTTCCATAAAAGACAGATAAGCGATGAAGTTCCTGACTGAAACCCTGTTTGAAAAATAATCAGCATCAACATAGAAGGTTTTGAAGGCACTTGGTCCTAAATAATGCAACAGACACCATTGCTATGTCAATGGCAGAGATAGAACATCCTGGAGAGAACAGAATGATGATAGCTGGAAGGAACAGAGCCTCCTATCTGTGGCCTGGGACTTGAGACTCTCCAATAAATGAAGTCTAGGAGCTCCCTCCCTTGTAATGTTTGACCAATTAGTGACAAGATGGACTTTTGGTTACATTTCAAAGGGCTCTTTCCACTGGGCTGTTCATTTTGATGGATGATATAGGCTTCTCTCGCAGCTCGGCTGCTGGGGGAAAGAATTACCATGTGAAAAGAGTGAGTTGTGTTAATAGCATATAAAATTTAGTGTTCAGGTTTAAAATAGCACACAAATGCAAGTCTAATTGCAAACCCATACTTTCTATTAGAAGCTCATAATGTAAAGAAATTAGAGACTATCTATCTTTGGCTGACTTAAATATCATAGTGAATAAATTCATCCATAGATCAATCAATCAGAAAGTATTTAAGTAAATAAAATGAATGAATGGATGAAAAAGGTATACTT